>JAUYWH010000016.1:2876090-2903398 GCA_034779795.1 Ctenopoma multispine
TATCTATCTATCTATCTATCTATCTATCTATCTATCTATCTATCTATCTATCTATCTATCTATCTATCTATCATATATAATGATTTCTTTTTTTTCAGTACTCAGTCACATTGTAAAGGTATCTGCAAAGGCCATTAGCAATACCCAATGTCTGTGCTACTGTATGCACAATCCTTCAACACTGTCTAGTAGACTGTCTTGTATAACCTGTCCGATTTGACTTCTGTGAACCGAACATACGGATCTTGGATAGCAAATAGTAGTTTAATGTGTCCACGCAACTCTAGTAAGAATACACTCTATGCCTATTATTATGAGTATGAATTTGGACGGTTGTGGTCCATTTGATTTAGCCAAAGTCTAAGCCTTTATATACTGTGTTATAAAGGGGTATACCACCTAATTTAAGAATAATAACATATACTGTGATGTTTCTATGGATAGTCCAGTCAGTCTTTTTAGCATGGCCAGATCTCCCTGAGGCCACAAACTTTACAGTATAAATTGTTGGAAACTGAACATATTAAGTTATGTTAGGAGAATATTCACATATTGTGTGATTATTAATTATTATATCCATACAGATCTAAAAAAAGATTGTATGCGTCGATTTCTGGGAATGCTTTGACTATTTCTTACGCCTCTTTTATACGCAGGTCTCCCATTCCTTACTGTGCTTGAGTTCCAGTACAAGTACAGAATCATACTGTACACGCTGTTTCCTCTCCAGTGCACACTACCCCACTATCTGGTCTCACAATCACCCCCCATCTCCCAGCACCCGACATCACTTCGGGTCTTTTACACAGCCGGTGTCTCTCGAGGCAACATAAAGGAGGGTAAACATGGACCCCTCCCCAGTGCTAATGTGGTACGTTTTATACAGAAAAGTGATACGAGAACTGTCTACCAGCAGGAGCTACTGCAGGTATTATTTCTTGGTAAATGTTGTACCTGAAACTAAAACTGTTAAAAAGTGCAGAGCACAATAGAACACTTGATTCCTTGCCTACAAATCACATGTAAAGATGAAAACCATTAAAGATAAATTAAATAGAGGCAACTTATACTGTAAGTGTTACTTATCCTATAGGAATGTTCTGAGAAGATGTTGAGGAAAACAAACATAGAGTAAGTTGCTACACACTTTACATTTGCTTGAATTGTGGTTTGGAAGTAATTTAGGTCACGATGACTGATCAGACTTTCCATAACTGACAGAAAAGCTTTCTCAAACATGGTGGTATTCCTCTTTCACGTGTCATAAGCGCCTGGAAATTTCAAGTTGATTTACTACAACTGGTGGAACTGCCTTACATGTGTTTCCCAGTAGTTCAGTACAGATGTTGATATGTTTAATGTGGGATATTTTCTTACCTTGTGAATGGCATAGAAATGTATGTCATATTCGCCTTTAGACCCAGGTAAAGAAACACTGTGAAGGGAGGATGTTTGTATGCTGAAATTATGGTTCACATAGTGCAATTATGCTAAAATCCTTCTATCGCCCCCTCAAGTCATGGTTAACATTCTCTCCTATGTAAATGCTAATGTCACTCAGCTGTGTATCATGCACAAACACATTAAATTACCAGCTCGGTGTTTGTGTTCCTTGTTTTTCTGGTCACCTTCTTGTGGTGTTGGCAGAGCGTGAACTCTCTTTTGCTAATCTATGCCTCTTACCAAGCAGCAGGAAGGTTTAACCTCATCCAACTGAGGTGACAGACAGAGAAACAGGAGTCGAGTCGGGGAAAAGAGCGAGACAAGGATGAAAAGTGTTACGTGTGAGGGAGAGATAAAGAAAAAAGGATGTAGGCAAAAAAGGAGGTAAGCCCTC
Organism: Ctenopoma multispine; assembly: GCA_034779795.1. NCBI lineage: Eukaryota > Metazoa > Chordata > Actinopteri > Anabantiformes > Anabantidae > Ctenopoma > Ctenopoma multispine. The sequence goes on from JAUYWH010000016.1 coordinate 2,877,928, forward strand.
ATTTGAATTTGAGAAGATTTCAGCAGCACGGATGACATTAGTATTGTTGTCTCTTGCCGATGTAATGAGTGTGGCTTACTTTCTCACGGAAATATCTTTCGTTTGAAATTCTCATCTTTCCCAAAATCGCACATGTTGTATATTCTTAACTCCAAGTTGTATGGGGCAGTAGGTATGTGACTGATAATGCACCATTCACTGGCTTCATAACTATTGAATTGTCACTCCAAGTAGTAACAGTACAACAAACTCATTGTCCTTGAATTGATAGAAAATCCCTTTAAAGCTTGGTAAATGAGTTTTTGAAACTGAGATTTTTTGCTTTAGTATGTTGCACTAAAAAACAGCTATTCAAGTTCAGTTTATTTTTTTCCTCCACACTTTGATGGTATTAATCAGAACATATACATCCTGGATATAGGCAGTAGGGAAAATGGAAAGACTAGTGTGTCTAGGCTTTATACTGCATGACACTGGAAGTTTTACAGTACGCAGCAACATCACAGTGGCTTTTTATAATCCCCCTAACGTTTCACTTCCTGAGCTGAAGGAGACTGGCAGCAGGAGTGGCTGCTGTCGTGTTGTGTTTCGTTGCAGCGTTATTGCACCGAGCAGCCTTGGCCGGGGATATTTTTGGCTCCCACCTTGTCTTAATCCTGTCGTGATTCTCCAATGGATTATTCATGCTTCCTCTCTCCTCCCCTCATCACCCCTTCCCTTCTTCCACTCTCACCCCACCTCCTCTCCTTCTCACCTCCTCTTTCTCCCACTTCATTTTACACCTTCCCATTCTCCCCTCATGTACACCTTTCTTTAACACCACCACCAGGTTTCACCTTTTGTATACATGTATCATCATTATCACTCATGCATGCTGCTAGCTTTAAAGCGTGTGCTCTTGTGGTGTTGCTCAAGTTATTCATTTATTATGTTATATAATGAAGCTGCAGTTCCTCCTATATCCTCCAGATATATAAATAAATAAATACTAAATCAATAATCCTGTTAACACCACTACCTACCTTTTAATGAATCCCTCCACTCTCCCCCTTCATTTAGATTGCTTTTCTTCACAACCTATTGAAGTAGTCTGAATTCCCTGCTGTGGGCTGCTGTGATAATTACTTCCATAGAATTCTCTCGCCTTTGCTCTTTTTCTCTGTGTCTACCTTAAGAAAGATTCTCAAGACTTTTCACGATGGATAGAGTTGAAATGTGCATTAATATATATTTCACTGGAGAATTTCACCAGAGTCCATTTACTTTTGCAGAATGAGAGAACTGCGAGTGGCAGTACTCTGTGAAATCTTTATTATCATATTATTATTTCTTATCACTGTGCAAGGTTGCTACAAAATGAAGGAGTGATAGCAGAATGTCGGTGGTAATGTGTTGAGTGAATAAAATGTTCAGTTGGTTATCCAGGTAACTCTAGTTCTGATTCTATAGCTTTTTAGAGTTTGCAAAAATATTTCAACTATCTCAGTCCATTTTCACTTTCAAAATACATCTGCACGAAGCCACCATTTTCTCTCTAATTTAGCTCTCTCCCCACACTGGTGATGTGTTTTAGCTACATTTTAGTCATCTGTTGCACAGGCATATGATGGAGATACACTTCTATACGTCAGGCACTGGTTTTGCAATTTTACGTAATCCTAGCTAGCAAATGTCCTGTCTTTATACGTCTCTGTGATCACTCATTTACGATGTCAACATACTGTATCACCAGTGTTGTCATATTGATGTAGATTTTGAGAACTCTGCAATGCTAAAATGGCCGTTTGTAATGATTAGCTCAGTAGCTTTCACATGAAGCCCCAACAAAATTAAGCAAAGCAGACAATTGAATGTTTGTTGTTGTCTGGTTATTTGTTTGGTGTAGTCATATTTTGAACTGCAATTATGCCTATTTAACTTAAAGTATAACCAACTCACTGAATCTGAACATGATTTCTAACCCAGTTTAGTTTGGATATTCACCCTAAAGAACAACATACACACCAGATGCTTTTTTTTAGTGAGGGCATAGATCTTTAGTAAAATTATCTGAAAATTCTAATATGATTTGTCAAGTGAAGACATTTTAAATTCCACTTTATAGAATTTCATGAATCGCAAATTTACAGGCTCAACAGGCTTAATAATCAGTACAACAATTTCAGTTTAAATTAAAAAGAACTCAAATTAGCCCTTTATCAGGGAAGAAACGTCAGGAAACAATAGTGTGGACACATGTTGCTTTCACATTAAAAACTCTTTTGTCTTTTACAGCTAGCTTAGTGTGGCTTTTATCTCAAGTGTCAAACCAATACAGCAGTGTTGCTTGTTTTAGAGTTTAGAGCTGCATTAGTTAACAATAAAATGTTTTCAGGAGAAAAATTATCATTTTGATGAGAACACATTAATACTTAATTGTCTTTCAAATGTTTCTAGTTCCAGCTTACCTCTGATTTGCTGATTGTTTGCTGTATGTAACAGTAAATTTTATGTATTTGGATTTTGAACCAGAAATTCTTCATCACCTTGAGATTTAAAAAAAATGAGATTGGCATTTATTTTTTCAAGATGTATCCACAGCTGATTAAATTAAGAAATGTTTGGCTGTTTTATCAATCGATTACATAACGTAAATGATTTAACAAACTAAACCCCCAGCTGTATGCAGAGTTACATTGCCTAAATATTCAAATTCACCCAAAGTTCTCAAATACTGTCAAGAAACTGGATGAATCATCCACTGCAGCTGCTCATAAGCTGAAATCAGCAACATGCTGTATGCATCAAATACCCAACACAAATACTTAAGCATGTATTTGCCCTCTGATAGAACTCATCACAGGGCAAATAGATGAAAGCAAAAATGTCTATCTTTTTTTGATGTGTGGTACCTCTATTGCAGCTGTACCCTCACAAACTTTTCTCTCCGATGTCAACATCAGCCGTGTGAAGTAACGCAATCCTTCAAGGCAGCGGCAAATGAACAAAGCAGTCTTCCATAAATGCAGCCAAGTGCATCATCTTACTGTAACTGACCAATTTTTGTGTTGTTTTTTTTTTCCAATTCTGGCACTGGCAGCCTAAACAAGATGCGCTGGACAAAATTACTGCAGATAGAACCGGAGCCCAGACTTTCATACTGCGTTCATTTCTCTTGTAGCGAGGAAGCTGGAAACCACTAATCAGAACTAGAACTATAGTGAGTTGATGATGTACGGGAATGTGTCAGTTTCATTTTATTAGAAGAGGTATGCTTTCGAATGCTCTGAGTATTTTAAATGTCAACTCTTTTTCTACTGCCTGCTATGTTGAAGCTATAAATAGTATGCATACGATCAACCTTTTTTACTTGACAGAAAAAAAAACAGGATTTTCATTAAAAACACTTGTCTATGAACACCTTGTGAGTGACTTTTTGTTGTTTCTGTTGTCTAATGTGAAGCCAACTAAACAGATATGGTGGTGGATACATAGTGAGAGCATAGTCAACAATCTTTTTGCTACTACGGCCTCTTTTCATTAAATACGCATTATCAAAATTCACCTACAACACAGTTGGACTGTCAGTAATCAAGGCCAAGATGCAAATCTCCCATTTCTTCCTCACATGCACACTGGAGTTCAGCTGAGGCTCATATAAACTTCAACAGTCTTTGCATTTTTCAAAGCTGCGTTGTATTTAACTAACTCACACTTCACATGTCAGAATTTCGCATTGTATGTTGAAGTATATGTGTAGGAACCAGAATGCACAGAAAGGGAAGGTAGAATACAGGTAAAAATGCATAACTGATAATCTAACCTGTCTTGGTATGATAGTAGCAACCAAGACTTATACGTTTAGGTTCATAAATATTTAAACACTGATTTTTGACATTCCTCTGTACACCACCACATTGAATTGGAAATAAAACATTTAAGATGTAAACGAAGTCAAGAGTTTTAGCTTTAATACAAGCGGTCTGACAAAAGTATGACACTAACCAATCAGTAATTACAGCCACTTTCATACACAAACCCTAGAACTCTTCATGGGTCCAGACCAAACAGCACCGTGGAAAGCCAACCCAAACCCAGAAAATAATTGAATCTGACCCAAAGTGCGGTCAACCCAAACAGAAGAGAAAGCAAAGAACCACGAGAGTAAAGGAGACCCAACCAGATGCCAAATGACATTTGTTATTGATGTCAAACTTTGTGTCATTGTTGTATTATTGTATTCTTAGTATTAGTATTAGTTGTATTAGTGTATATAAATCTTCAGCTTCCCATTATAGACAGTGTTAAATGTCAAACTAACTAAGTTCAATAAGAGGACAAGATTAAATAAGCAATAAGCAAATACAGTACATGTTTCAGGTTGGGAAAATATGTGTGCAGGGCCGTCTCAGAGAATAGGCTACACAGGCTGCAGCCTAAGGCCCCACAAGCAGGGGGCCTCAGTGAACTACATGGATTGATAGTTTAATTTTTTATTTGTTTTAAATTGTATTTAATTTATTTTATTTATGTTCCCTTTATTTTTGCAATGATTGTGAGACTACACAAATTTTGCTTTATGTAGTATCTATTCATAAAAATTATAAAAAATCGAGTTTTCTGTGACGTCATCAAGTAACTCAGTAAACAGCGATGACAGTGATAAAGATAGCTAAAAGCTAACATATACTGAGAAGGTGACAAAATCTACAACATGTCTCCAGAAAACAAAGACTGATAGAAACAACAATTAATAATAATAGTGGAGATAATCATAGTTTGTGGAGAAACACCCTCAGCAGATACAACAAATAAAACCCTGCTTGCTAACAACAAACACTTTGAGCAGGTGATACAGAGTCAGCTAGCGTTAGCATTAGCATCAGCAGAAGAGGAGCTGGAGGAGCAGTAAACAGGACAGATCCTTCTCCAAACTCATCCTCGTCAAGTACAGACTATGCTCAACATGTATGAACGTCTCTCATTTGATCAGACATTATCACGTAGGATGATCACTTTTGTTGATTCCTTTTCTTCTTCTTAGCAGTACAGTGATATTTTGCTAATGGTCAGTTTGAAGTTGTCTAATTTGTGATAACACCAGTAATGACATTTGTTAACATACAATTTTTGGAACCTGCATATTTTCTGATTCTTCTCTGGATTCAAGCTCATTATTGCTGAGACCCTGTAAAATATTAGATGCCATGTTTGGTTTAATTTCTGTGTATAATTGTTACATTATCGTTATGTGAACCTGGATCCAAAAGACAATTTCCTCAAAATATGCATGTAATACACTACCAGTCAAATGTTTGGACACACATAGGAAATATGTCTATGTTTTTCAGGAAAATATACACTGCTGTGTTACCATCACTGCAAAGTTAATATTTTAATTTAATAAACTTGCATTGGCAAACAACATGCAGCTGGAAGACAGTATAAATGTTTGTTGATGATATGCTTCTGTACATTTATGTAAATATTCCTTAAACAACACCTGCTTCCAGCTATACAAGATATTTCAATATTAACAATGTCTTCACTGTATTTCTGATCAACTTAATGTTATAAAATCTTTTTTTCCTCAAAAACATTGTAATTTCTATGTGAGTCCAAACCTTTGACTGCTAGTGTATATGAAGTGCTTATTGTCTGAGGATTCAGCAGCTTCACCTATTGACTCACAACCATTACAAAAACCAGAGCATCAAATTACTACAGTGATAAAATCATAAGTCTTTTAGTGTTTTAGTTTATTATTAATCAGTAGCAGCACAGTCTTATGAGAATAAGATGTTTTACTTGTTTTAAGGTGAAAAAAAAGGGCCCCAAATGCTAGCAGATTTGGGACTAAAACAGAACTGTTTTACTACTTAATGTTTCTTTATTATATGTTTACTGTTTTGAGTATGACCTGCTCAAGGCCAATTTTGAGGGTCACAGACTGAAAACTTGTCAGCTTAGTGTGCAGCTGTGGTTCATATCCTAACACTATATGTGGCAATTGCCTGATTCTATTAAACCTGTGTATTAAACTGTCACAGTGAAGTCAACATTTTGATTTACAGAAACTGACCAACATATTTTACCAGAGTAAAAAAGAAGCACAGATTACCTCAACCACCTCAATTTAATTAACCACAAACACTTAACTAATTAATCTAAGAATTGCAAGGAAATGCAGTTTGCTGCAACATAACTGGAATAAAACAAAAACTAGCATCAACAGCTGTTCTTGACTTCCCTATCCACAAATTACATCCATCAAAGTTTCTTTTAGCAAATTAACTACTTGCTCCAGTGTTGCTGCCCTTTGCCAAATAAAAGGAAATTGTGGTCTTACTGGGCAGCTTCAATGTGTGAAACTGTGAAATGATAAGTGGCAAGTTGGATGGTGTTGAAATGGGCTGTGTGTACTCAGCAAAGCCACCCAGGGTAATCAAGATTAAAGTCATTACACAGTATCAGCCTAGATGAGGATAAAAAGCTCATAAAATAGCTCATACACTAACATAGCACCCAGCTGAGTTTCTAAAGCGAAACCTAATATATTTGTCTAATGCATGATTTGTGAAGAAAATCTAACTGTAGCCATCTTGACATACATACAATGTAAGTATGTTATAAAGTATGTATCTCAAAAAAGGGTTTTCAGTGGCAAAAAGTGGTTCCTTGACATTTCACAGGGTGGAAAAACTTTTTTTGAGATAACCATGATCTGGATGATATTATATTAACATCCGTCCATTATCTACCGCTTAATCCGAATTCGGGTCGCGGGGGGGTGCTGCCTAGGCCCAATCAACCTGACATGCATGTCTTTGGACGGTGGGAGGAAACCGGAGTACCCGGAGGAAACCCACGCAAACACGGGGAGAACATCCACACAGAAAGGCACCTGGCCGACCCCGGGAATCGAACCTGGGTCCTTCTAGCTGTGAGGCGACCGTGCTAACCACAACACCACCGTGCCGCCCTATATTAACATTTGTATGATTTTTTTTTTCCCAATGAACAGCTTTTAACTACATCGTTTTGTATGTAAGTCAATAAACATTAGCATAGTAAATCAAGATTACAACATTTAATTATATTATACTATATATTCCTATATTCCATTTCTGCTAGTAGATCCCTATAAATCTTACACACTGCACCTTCTGTGATCAAAACACTAAATGAGGGAATATTTGATGGAACAATGGTGATCATACCTGCAATAAGTTCAAAATAATTGGGGATTTTATGCTTGACATGATATAAAACATTGCCTATTTTCCACCCATCTGCATGTGACATTTCTGACCTACTATAACCAAGGAAGAGAAAGAAATGACAATGACCCACATGTGCTCCTAAAATGTATTATGCTACATGGCACTAATAACAAAAGCCTCTCCCCAGCTGGCATGGTGAGAGGAAGGTGAAAACAGCAGTAACAAGCAGGTTGAGGGGAGTGAGAGAAAGAGGAGACACAGATAGCAGCTGAATCTCTGAATTTTTTCTCAATTTCTCAATTTGCCACCTTCTTCTAAACTCCATCTCACCCTCTTCCTGCTTGCCTGCCTGAATCTCTCCACAAATGAAATATTCATGGAAATCCTGGATTTCATCTGCTGCATATCATCCTGCTACCCTCCCGCTCTGCTTGTACTGTTGGGATTGCTAACGTGAAGGCCATGAGGTCACTGCTGACACCTGCTGCAAGTTGACACTGTTTACCTGAGGAGTTCCTTACATGTATGAATCCTATACCAGCATTCCCCTCTTTCTTCATCCCTTCCAGTGATGAATGGTAAAATGTAGTGTGTAGTGAGTGGGTGTCTTTCTGGGTGCAAATACCACAGAAATGCAAAAGAGGGAGAGAGGAGATAAGGAAGGAAAAACTGGAGGATAAGGAAGAGATGATTGGAACTGGGAGGATAAAACAGTGTAGTGTGGTATTTCAAATTCAAACAAAGAGCAACTGCTCCACCTAGAGGCATAAATCCATCTATGTACAGTATATGTAGTCTCCACTGGAAGTAGTGAAATGGTGATGACAGTTTATTTTTTTTACTGTAAAGTGAAGACACTTGGGTTTACGATTAAAAGATTAAAATGAACTGAAAGCTTTCATTTATTTGTCTTTACACCCAGATAAACAACACAACATTCAGAAGGAATGAAACAGCAGTGCTATCAACAGAGGCGTTTAAAGTTCACAAACTCAATACTCAAGTAATAAGTACTTGCCCAGATAAATACCCCACTACAAGTAGAAAATACCCATTATATTTTTCTAATCAAGTAAGTGCAAAATAAATGCTTTAAATGTTACTTAAAGTACAAAAGTAAAAACAACCCTTCTAATAAAACATTGTGTTTTAAATATCTTTTAAGAATCTGATTCTTTTAATAACATTTGTTACACATCTGTTTGACAGATTCTCAAAGGGGAAAAGTATGACTAAAACGTGACAGTGGAACAAAAACAGCAGCTGGTAAAGGTGGAGCTGATTTTAACAGCTTTTACAGAGATAGGTTAATCCACACATAATGCATCAGTATTGTATTAATTCTATTTCATTTTTCTAACCGCTTGTCCTCGTAGGAGTCATGGGATGCTGGAGCCTATCCCAGCTGTCATCGGGTGAGAGGCGTGGTACAGCCTGGACAGGTCGCTAATCTAATCTTGCAAAAAGTAACTAGTAACTAGTGATGTTAAAATTTATTTATTAGAGTAAAAGTAAATGGAAACTCCTGGAAATACTTGGAAGTACTTCAAAATTGTACCCTAGAAAAGTACCCTACTTAAGTTATTGTACTTAGTTACTCACCAACTTTGGCTATGAATATGTGCAAGTAAGTGTAGATTTACAGTAAAGTTACACTGCATGTACTAGCATACAAACACTATTGTACAAAAGTGTAATAATACAAATGAGCTGATTAATGTACTTTTGTCTTTTCACTGCGTGTATGGAGAATGTTTGGAGCAACCCCATGAATGTATCTTCTAGCTATTATAGAGGAGCCTGGCCAGCCATGATGGTGATGTGACCCTACGTGCAGCCATGAGCAGTTACAGAGTTCAGCCCTGTCGCCATGTTAGATTAGAGCCATACAATACAAAAAGTATGAACATTTCTGAATGACCTAGACGTGATGTTTTGCAGTGGAGATCCTGAACAGATAGAGCATCTTGTGTATGATGTCACGTGGGACAAAGTGAGCCACCATAAATAAAAGAATTTTCTCAGCATTGTAGTGGATGTACAACCGAAACCCTTATATCCATAAGAGTGATTAAGATCTAGTCCAGTCAATAGATGTGGCATGTTATGACATGATGAGTGAAGTGTTTTCAAGGTTAGATTCTCAACGCCAAAGGATTCTTGCTCTGTTGCTCAGTAACAGTAAGTGACTGACACAAAACACTGTAAATACACATAAATATACTACAGTTCCTACGTTGCTTATTTTTTGCTGATTTTCTACTATACAAATAAATAAACATAGATCTTCATAAATACAAAAACATCCTGCTTTTTCTGTCCCATAAGCACAGTGTTTGTATTGAAATGTTGAGTTTTTTGTATACTGCTGTGAGAAAAAGAGAAAAGATCTCAAGAAAATGACCAGCGATGTAACTCTAGTACTTCAATTCATCACTTTTGCAATTGTCTTGTTATTATACATAGCTGTTCACTAGAGGGCAGTATACATTGTGGCATCACAGACCATGCACAGTTAAAGTCAAATGAATTATGAATGAATTGGAATCAAACAGATAAAAGAAAACATCTATTTTCAGTTACATCAGTGCTACAGAACATATACTTGTGCTCTCAGCCTCCTGACACTGTCTTAGCCCACTTCACACCCATCCCTGAGTTCAAACTTTGGGCTCTGGACACTGTGCACAATTTTTTTTTTTTGACAGGCAACTAACTTCTGATTTGCACAATGACCCATTGTCTGTTTTCTAAGACATTTCTGTAAGTTAGCTGTGTGCTTTTTAAGTGATCACATGCATGTAGATGGCAGGCAAGACTCTACGTGCTGCGCTCACAGCAGAGGGGTCATCCAATTCAAATTCATATTCAGTTTTACACTGAATGACACAAATGTTTTCTTGTGTCATACAGCTGATGGGATTAATTACATTTAACTTCAGTCTATTGATCTGGCAGTGGCTGATCAATTACTCCACCGATAAAATCCTGCTTTTACAAAGATTTATCATTGATGGATACGTTTTTAAATCTTTACTCACTCCCTTGAGTGACTTACCTACTGAATCTGCAGGAGAATAGCATCAGTGCTACTGTATCTGTCTGATACAGTAACACAGTCTGTAATCCTTCCGTCTAAAATAGATCACGTTTTATATGTAGTACATGGTATACACGCTTCTCCGGCACAAGACTATATTACTAACATCAACTACGTCATATGTACTGTAAAGTTCTGTGAAAAATCCACCTTGTCTAGGACAGTCTCATACCGTAGATGTAACACTGGTTCTATTCTGATTTTCCATATTAAAATACACATTCAGAAACGTAAGAATGTGTTATATATTTACAGAATTCTCTATATTCTATTTATCAGTAACAAATAGTGATGTGTAAATGTAAGACATAACTGAACAGACACAAGACAGTTCACAGCTTTACCCTTAAACCACAACCACCGGGTACTGGGTCTGTCAGGTTTAAGTTAATAAAATGCTGTGCTGGTCTTTACTTTTCTAATGTTTTTACCAAAACCCCACTCAGCGTATTTTACCATTCTTACTCAGTATTGTATTTAAATCTAAAAGTTTGTTTAGCAATAATTTCAATATTTCCGTTAAAAAATTTAATGAATCAAGGTAATCTACAAGCATAACAGCAGAATTACAGTAACTGCTTATTCAGTGATGAAGTAAGTAGACTTTTTATTTCCTCCAGGGAACATTGCTGTGGGCCACAAAAACAGAAAAAAAAGAACATGTCAAGTAACAAAACAAAACAATAACAACTCAAATATATGTGCATTACTGCTCCTTTATTTGCATTCTTCAGACTTTACAGAACAAAACAACATTTAATTAATATACAAAATACAGTAGGAGATAAAACTGTGCAGTTGGTGTGCAACTTGTGGTACTTTGAACATACAGTGATATGTCACTGGGATGGTACAGAAAAGTCATCACACAGGCATGCATGTGATATTTCTGGACATAAAAAGCCAGATTTTGTGAGACTTCTATTTCTACTGTGACATCAACATCAATATTACAGTGAGTGAAGAGTGTGATTACAAGCTGCCAAACGTGGTTTCTAAAGCAGTAAAAAAATGTTTCACCTATTCTTTCTGCATGATAACAAAAAATAATGAATTTCTTTATTTAATCGGACAAAGAAGACTTACACCAGTGACATGAGACTTCCCATAAAGACTGCTGCAAATGTATTCTTTCCTTCATTCCCTCTTTATCTCATCATCAAACACTGAAACTACAGCACATACTCTTCTCCCACATACAGCAGGTTGAAACAGATATTTAGAAATATTGGCAGTGTTAAACATGTTTGCTTTAAGTAAGCAGAAATAAAAGCAAATCTTTTAACAAAAGTGTAAATATTAGAGGGAGTGAAAGTTGGTCTGAATCAACCTTTCCCTCTGAAATTGAAATTAAAAGAAAACTTAACATCCATTACCATTGTTTGCATGGCATTTCCCAAATCATGTTACAAAGTGTAGCATTTATTTCTCATATGAAAAACTAATTTCACAAAGTCTGACACACAAAAACATAGAGTATTGGACTACCTAAACACAATACTACTGCTGTGTTTGAATAAATCTTAAAATCTCCACTAAGGCCGAGAAACCAAAAAAAACATAACACTTACAGGTTGTATGTGTATGGGGTGCCACTAGTGCCAAATGTGCTTTCATCTTTGTGCATTATCGATATGTAAATTGAAAGAGTTGATTTTGCTACTTCTTCATCACCTCTGTTGTTTGCATTTATCTGTCACTCCACTCACTTACCACAATTGCGCTTGAAACAAAAAGCACAAAATAAAACCATTCTACAAATTATATTGCATATATAGAGTATAAAAAATACATGTTAATTTCACTACTACAAATATCAGGGATTCTTTATCTTTTTAAAAATTCCACATTGTTTGTTGTTGTCACATGATTAATCACTCTAACTTCAGTGCCATGTGACCTCAATGACCCTCAAATGACACCAGTGAACAACAAATACATTTTATTTTTACAAAATATAAAACAGCAATTACAGCTGCACATTTGAATAAAGTATGAGATTTTTGTATCTCTGTGTTTTCATGGGTTATGGTGGATTAATAATGGATTTTATACCATCAGTCAAAATGAATAATAACAAGATAAATATTGTTCCTGTCTGTGTTACTGAATATACACAGACAGCATTAGCTGACAAAACCAAACAATAAAGTACACTCACTGGCCACTATATTACACCTGTACCAGTGGAACACAATACAGCAGCCCTGCATTAAATCTTTCTTTTACCTGAATATAATTTATCAGGTTTTGTTGAAACTGTCAGAAAGGTGATAATTATACTACAGTATATGTATATTACTGAGGTCATCGTGGGTGGTGGAGTTGTGCTGGAGTGCATTATTTTAAGAGGTTTCTAAAGTGTTGGCCCCCTTTTTACTGGGTGTAAATGAAGGAGCATTAGTGGCCAGTGAGTGTATGTACAAAATTAAATCTGTACAGTAACAGTTAAATGTGTAAATAAAGATGAAAATAGTGTGAAAAACAGTAAAAAATAGTGTTTTATATTGTAAATGATTTAAAAAGTATTTTTATTTAACACATTTTTGGCACAAACATAACCCCGTACATCCTCATTGACCAACAGACTAGAAACAGCCCCAAACAATTAACTACGAATACCTGAGATTGCGTTTGGCGCCAAACGATAACATCCATGATCTAACAACAGGTCAGGATGCTTTACCCTCAGTTCATAATGTTTGTTTATTTCACAAAATCTTCCATTTAATCTTATTAGTATTAATAAAATATTTGGTTTTCCATATGAACTGAGAGCAAAAAAGCCCACAGACTGTGTAATAATGTTAATAATAATACAAATATTAGCAATTATTCGTAGTGTAAACAGTACGGTGTGCTTTCTGTTGAAATGTTTGCATTTGGTTTTACAGTATTTGACCCACAAACGTAGACAAAGCAAAATATAAAACAATATTCTTAAACATATATAATCAATAAGCACATTAATAATTAAGGCAAACTATTTAGCCCAATTTATAAAGGTGCAAGCAGACTATATACTGGCACAATGCCGAAGTACAGCAATACTGAGCTGGTGTAAAATGTTTGTATTTTAGTGAAGAACAAAGGACATGCAAATTAGAATTTAAGTAGCCAAAATAAAAAAAAGACATGTACAATCTAATGCAAAACAATACCGTCTGCTACATCCATTGAGTAAATTGTGACCTTATCTGAACCATAAGTGCTCTTCTGTTTGATTGCAACACACTGTACAAGTTTGGGATATTTTATAAAACTGCTAAAGAACTGAAAAATTTATATTCTCCATCTGCAAATCTGAGTATTGAACTTTACAATAATGAATTATGGCTCGTTTCTATGTGTGAAACCATGGAAGGGACTAGGCTTTAATTTGAATTTGAATTTTGAGAATAAACATAGGTAGTCACACTGGTTCAGATGTTAAAAGTAGGTGCAAATGTCAGAAACAATCCCACAGTTCTGACATGATATGTTTGGGGGTAGGGGCTTTCTGAAAAAATTTAACTAATCTTTAGTCAGATCTAAAGAAACATCTTGTCATTTTAATCTCAACCACACCTTTATCTTAACTACACATTGGTTTCCATGTGCAGATAGTCAGAAAGCAAGCAATTGTTTTACTCCAAAATCAAAAAGTAAGCAACAGGTTGCAGCATCAGATATGATGCTTCCTCACACTCCACTAAATTTATTCATCACAGGTTGTAGTAGAGACACCATGTTCATGTATCTCCAATAAGACCATAAAGCTGAAGCCAGGATGTGACTAGTTTAGCATAAGAACTCGTATCAGGTAGAAACACAGAGCCAGGCTCTTTACAAAGTTTAACATTAGGTCTTTGAGCTAAGCTAAGTTAATTGCAAAGTTCTAAATACAGAGACGTAAGAGTGGTATGACTTTGTTCATCTGCTGTAACTCTCAGCATGAAAGAAAGTAACTCTATTTGCCAAAATAATTCCTTTCATGCATTATCATATTTTGGCTATGTCAAAAACAACAAACAGTATGCTGTAGATTAAAAATGGTCCCTAAATTAACTTTAACTTGAACTGTAGGCTAGTTAACTACTGATAAAAATTAAATAAACCTCTGATGATGTTTCTTTGAATGAATAGTAAGTTTCCATCCACCTTTATGCAACAATCCACTGCATGTACTGTATATGCATAACACCCGCAGCTATTTTTATTGTGTGCTTACCAGGGGCGGATGTACATACTGCTGTAGAGTCTTGGCCCTCCAGCTAACCCCCCAACTTTTATGTTCTTAAAATCATACTTGTAAAAACTAATCGCTCGTTTGTTCAAAAGCCTCTTATAGCCTTCAAATTAAATATTAATTCACCAAAAATATATAACTGTAAATATAATATTAGGTCCCTGAAAAACTTAGTTAAAGTAAATAAATAAACTAAAACTACAGTAATTAAAGTCATTTTTCTGTATTTATTTTATATTTATTCTGGGGAACCTTTTATTCCCCGTTTACACCTAAAAATTGTCTTTGTTTTCATAGAAGAGATAATGATACAATAAATAGTTTTAAAGTGTATTTGTGGCTATTTTGTTGACTCCATTTACACATAGGGGGTTTTCACATATTTCACTGAGGTCATCCAGCATTGCCACCCTGGCTAGACCTCTTGCTACTCCTTTTCCTCCCCCATGTAAATTTTTCTAGATACACCGCTGGTGCAGACTGATTTTGCAAGTAAAGTGCTACCATCCTATGTTTGTGATTCTGTTTTTGTAAAGTGTTAAACTTAAATATTTGGAGTTTCAGTGCAATTACAATACACTGTTAAAGCAAGTCAAGTTACATGTCTCCTCGAGTGCAGTTTTTAAAATCTCATGTGATTGAGTTTAAAATGTACATATCCAAGCTACAGGAGTGCTAGAAGTACAAAAACAATAACTTGTACAAGCAGTAGAGGTTCTACTTACAGCTTCATGATTAAAAACCCAAATTTGATTTGACATGGCTCATGTCAAGTTTAAGATGTAGAAACATGTTGTAAATAAATGCAACAATTAGCTTTTTTTTTAGCTTTTTTAAACTTTTGCAAGATTTTGATGATTTTTAATTATTAAACTTAACTTGACTTTAGTTTGGAGACTTGTCAAGATCTCCCATCTGAGTTGAGCTGTACTGTGAGAAAAATACTGTATTAAGTCAGAGTACACTGTAGTACATAAAGTTAAGAACCTCACACCACACCTCACTTGTATGCTGGAACCGCTGTACAGGCAACTCCACAGATTAAGGAAAAACTAATGAGAAAACATGTTTCCAGGAAATAGAATGTGAGGAGCTGCAAGGAACAACAAATAAATCCAGTGTGGGTGTAAAACAAGCAGCAAGATTCAAACTTCTGCCAACAGAAGCAGGTTGATGAGGTTAGCAGACAACAGTCAGCGTGTCAATGAGTAAGTATAGGGCACAGTGAGCTGGGAACATGGCAAAAGACGGTGAGCCTGTGTAAAGTGTCTGTCTCATATCTCATTGTGAGCTTCTCTGGCTGGTGGTATGGCCTTTAATGAGCTAGATATGGTGTAGAACCTGCAGGAAGATGAAAACAGGAGAGAACCAAACAGTAAGATTACTTCTTGCTGTTGTTTTTTAACACATGAAACTTGCAAATTAACTTTGCAAATTAAGAAACTGTAGTTAACCTTTGAATTTTAATACAGTAGACTTAATATAAATTGTCCACCCATGTAAAGTAATTTACACACACACACACACACACACACTCTGTGATATCAACGGCGTCTGAACTTTCTCATTCACTGCATTAAACACTTTAAAAAGGGTACTTCTCAGTTATGATCAGAAAGTGTTACCACTGTATGTGTTGCGTAAATGCACACACTTTTTATCTCATCTGCAAAGATGAAGTGTAGTACATGCCCCACTTTGTACATAAAGTATAAAATAATCTGTGCAGACAGTAGAACATGGGGCTAAATGAGTACATCATCATTTTATTCCATTATGCTGCTCCTGTATCATTCTGGACTCAGAACTTGGACTTAAAAAAAAAACAACTTTTGAATTCATTATTAAATTTTGTCCGTAATAGCATTAACAATAAAAATTTTAATCGCCGCCCAGCACTAACATTTACATATGCATATAACATGAAAGTAATCAATAAAGAGTAAAGTAGTAATAATTATGTGTTTTGAGTTTTTTGCACTGTATGGAAATTTGTCCTTAACAAAATTTGTAATTTTACTTTACCCAGTCTTTAAAGATTCTATAGACAGTCTGAGATAAATCGGAAAAAATAAAAAGAAGAATGTGAAAGTTGTTTTTCATGCATGTTGCACTTTACAGGACTTAAGACATTTTGCTGCTATAAAGACGAGTAAATGTAATCCTGCTTATAAACATGAATGTTACATTGTAGTTAACAACAATAGCAATATATGTATTATATATATATATATTATATATATGTATATGTATAGAGTATATATGTTGAGCATATAATAAGATGGCTGAGGTGGTGGAAGTAGCAGCACGTGTGCAGAGTAACAGTGGGAAGAATCAGGTTGTAAGGGCCTTGTTATGTAACCGGTAGCCAGTAGCCATGCAGATGTAAAGGAGCCAGTGATTACGAAAGAATTACATAGCTGATCAACCAGCTAATCCGAGTACAACTCCAATAACCTGCTTCAACTTACACTATACATGAACAACAATTAATCTGCATTAAAGTCTGGAGAAATGTTGCAATATGTTTTACCTTGAATTTCTAAAATGCCTGTGAGTCTTCTGAACTTTAAAACAGGAGGATTTTGAGCAACGGGTTTTCAGGTCCACAACCTGGTAGATGATGGGGTTGTACATGGCTGAGGACTTGGCCAGCAACGTGGGAACCACAGACACAGGGATAGGCACCGAGTCTGGCTCACCAAACGCAGACACTACTGACACCACCGCATAAGGAATCCAGGCTATCAAGAAGCCTGCACAGATCAGCATTGCCACCTGTAAGTGATAACAATTCATGTTCTTATCACAGATTTGTCTTTAACAGTGTACAAGCACCACTGAAGCAGTTTCCTCTCACCAACCTTTGTGAGTTTCAACTCAAGAGTGTGGCTGCTTTTGATGCGGGTGTCAAAGTGTGAGACCTCCTTTGTGGAGGACTTGACCTTGAAGATGATCATGACGTAGGAGAAGACAATAATGCAGGTAGGGAAGACGAGACAGAAGAAAAGAATGGTTAAAACAAAGCTCTGGCCAGACAAGGAGGCCTGTGCAAGCCACCAGTCCAGCGTGCAGGAGGTCCCGAAGGGCTCTGGGGCGTAGTTCCCCCAACCGACCAGTGGCATAGTGGCCCAGAAGGCTGCATACACCCACACAAAGGCCAGGTAAAAGAAGACATGGTGGCGTTTTAGCCATGTGCCTGAGAGCAAAAGAAAAGAAAGAACGATGGACATTTTTAAACTTAATTTAAACCAACCTTGTTTTCTTTGCATTAATGTGTGGGTCACATATATTTTTAAAACTTTCTTCTACTAAATGTGCTGTTACTCAACTTAGCTTAGTGGGCTAAAAACTACATATTTAAAGGAGATCCTGACCTACCATATCTGAGATGGCAGATCTTGAGGTATCGGTCAAGGCTCACCATGGTCATCGTGATGAGGCTCCCACAGCCAAAGAAGAAACCTGCCCAGCCGTAAAAACGACAGCCTTCCCAGCCAAACAACCAGCGGTGGGAGAAACTAGATACTACGAAAAAGGGCTTTCCTGTCACTGCAGAGACAGAAGTGACAGAAATGATTAGGAAGAAGATGAAAGAAAAAATGAAACATGAAACAGGAATTGGAAGGAAGACGATGGGTGGGCAGAGAATGTGAGTGTATTTTAGAAATACTCATAATCATCACAGTCCACCATTAATGTTGCTTCCCTCTTTCAATGGTTTCCCCAAACTTTTCCCCTCAAAAGTTGTTTGGAATTTGCCACTTTCATGAGCCAAGATGTTTGATGCTAATTTGTTTTAGTTTGATTACTGAAATGCTGGAAATAATGCAGAACTATTCTGCTGTCATAATTTGTTGTGTCTCTAAATCTGATTATTTCCATGAAATATATTATTTGCATGAAATATTACAGATTTTCAAATATAATAGGTTAATACAGATTTGTCTGTATTTTGTATATAAATACAGAGGATCAAAACTTACAGGCATGAAATGACAAAGATTAAATTGTTGATCTTGCCTTGAGGCGAGATCAAATGCAACTGAACCAAAATCCCACCCAATATTTAGTAGTGCTTATGACAAAAGCCAGTTTCTTCATTACCAGTGTTTCAGATTTAAGGGATAAAAAGCATGAATACACGTGACAGCTCTTGTGACAACTCTTACTGAACAACATAAAGGGAAGTGGCATAGGACAGGAGAAGGGCCACTGACTAGAGTTCATCTAAACACAAAGTTATACTAGTAATTCTTGAAACTAGCTTGAAAGGTAATAGTCCTTAAATGCTATGCTATGGTAGCTATGTTATTTTCAAGAATCCCTGCAAGCCTTGATGATGGGACCTTCCTCCACACATTACATGGGTTAATTAGCTCTGCACAAGGCTGTAGTGTACTCCTGAGTGCAACAAACCATGCTGACCCCCTGATTTCAGCGGTGTGTGTCAGATGTGAGCCCTTTTCCTGGAGAGCTAGACAAGCCAAGAGCAATGTGTCATACCCAGGCCATAAAAGGGATAAATACCAAAAGCTCTTAAGGGAACATTGCATGAGATATGATGAGCCAAATATTTTCTTAGAATCACTGAAAACACAGTGGATCACACAGTTGCTCACATGTTCAGAGACTAGCATTCATACATTCTGAGATGCAGCAATAACAACAAAAAAACATCCAGCTCTACAACTCCGGAACTCTTTTGTCAGCCCTTTGGCTCCTCTAGCCTGGTGATAGCAGTCATTGCTGTTATTTACCTTCCAGCTCACATTTAAGGGATCATCTCATAAATGGAGGATATTTAAAGCCTTGGCATTTGCCATAAATGCTCAGACACTGTTACTCTCAGCAAATGGTTGTCACCGCCCTAAAGAATGGGGAGTGATGAAGGAGGTCTAGGGAGGATTGGATTTATAAAATTATTACAGAGTTTAAAACATAAATTATCTATGATTCAGCCCTGTGGTTGACTGGCAACTTTCAGGGCATACCCTACCAATCGCCCAATGTCAGGTTGTGTTTGCTCTAGACAGAAGCAGCAGGTTTATCTTACTATCTACAGAGGTCCTGGGAAAAGTATTGGAATGGTGTCTGTTGTGGACAATCCTTTAACTTCAGTCTTCTTGGGTAGATATGAAAATGTTGGGTTTCCCCAGACTAAACACACCATCTGAACGGCCTCATTGTTTTAAGTCCTGAAGGGCAAAAACTAATATCAATAATGGAAGGCGTTCATAATGTTAATGTACATGTACATTTGGCCTCTCATGATACAAAGAGAATCAGTCCCCAATTGTTCTTTCACACTTTTTGGTTATTCTCAGTTATAGCCATCACTACAGAAAGTATTAATTCTTTTTTCTTTTTTTTTAAGATTAGGCAAACGGGAAGCATGTGGCGAAAAGAAGACTTGACATATGTACGTTGCATTTTATGTGGCATGTGCATAAACCTCTAAGCTACCAGTGCACGCCATAATTCTTAATATTTCTGTCTTGAAATAAAAAAAAACAACTATATTCGCCAGGTTTAAAAGCCTAAACACTATTTTTGGTTTAGTATATTGTCACTTACATGATGATCAAGGAGAGAACAAACTGCATCCTTGCAAGCAGCCCTAAAGAGCTTAATGAGATAACAGGTCAACCAGAGAAGGATTAGTGAGGATTATAGCACTAAGGATGCCATGAAGAAACATAACCTCTGACAGATCTGACAGCTCACAATCAGTTTTTATTATTTAAACCATGGTGCTGAGTCACAGACATCCTGGCTAGATGATTTTGCAAGAGCGATGTCAGTAACATTGATTTACTTTACTAAATGATAAATTGCACCTTTGTTTCATTTTTTTCGCTCTAAATTTTCTCTCCTGCACCATCTGTGGCTGCATTTTTATTGAAATAATCATTATCAGAATGATCCATTGCCTTGTCCATTTTTGGTTCATTTTATTATTTTAAACACGGTAGATCCCTCATCTACTCCAGAAGACACAAAATTGTCCATATTTTTAAAAGAAACAAACTTTAGGGTAATTCTTGTGGGCAGACAGCTGTCTTACATAGGGACATTTTGACATGTTGCCAGTAGAACCACCCTGCAGTTCATGGGCGACTGCATTTTGCCAGTTTGCCAGCAGCCAAAGATTGTTACCCAGTAGTGTAACTAATATGGCAAAAGCCATTTCAAGTTGGAAGCTCCACAATTTTAAGAAACTTAACAATTTAGTAAAAAACATAAAAAAATCTATAGATCTCTTAAAAAATAAATACACTATGGCAAAGTCGGTAATTACAGTACATCATTCTAAGATTCACGTTTATGGTTCCATTCATATTCATTAAAATCACCAAGCTTAATGTTTCAACTGTTATATGTTTGCTGTCTAAAAACTACACTGTCCATTCCTCTCTGTCCTGACATCTGCTGACTTGCTAATAGACTTACCTCTTCTGTTGAAACATGAGACTGAGCCCATGGAAACCTAGGGCTCATGGAAATTAAATTACCAACAATGATAGATTGTTTGTCAAAAAACGAGATTGCAAAAATTTATATTTTTAAACCAGGATAATTAGTGTTTAAATCAAGTAGCTTCTGAAAAGATAAGTCATATTCAAAGTCAGAGTAAGCAGAATACAGTTTTTATTTGACATTAAGCGTCAAATACATATTTAATCAGCATATACTCTTAATAAATATTACTATTATCTACTTTGGCAGGTACACAATATCAAAGGACTTGAATCGGATTGACTCAGGGCCAAAAAAATGTGATCATAACTAGGCTGGGCACGTAAACACATTATTGTCACGTTAACGCATTAATTAATTAACACCGTTAATTATTTTAACGCAGTTTTATTATTATTATGAAGATGAAAGTCCTTCGCTCACTGGGTCTGAAAAGACAAACAGTGGGTCACAGGAGGGGTGGGATGTTGATCAATACTGGCTTTGGATTGGCGTCGCTGGTGTCTCAACCAGTGAGAGCATTTGGGGGTGGGCCTAAGACTACTGCAGCCAAACTTGTACAAGGACATTTTCATTTTAAATCTCTTCCACATGGCCGAGTTGATAGAACCACAGTTATTTGTAACCACTGCAAAGTTGAATTTTTCTATCACCGGAGAACTTGGAGTCTGACGTATCACTTGGATTGTGTGCGCATCAGAGCGAGATCAGAGGAAAAAAAAGACCATGTAGAGAGAAAATTAGACATAAGATAAATAACATGAGGCTGTTTAGTTAGTTTAATAAAAGAACAGACCTGTAGTTACACACAGGTTGTTCTAGACTCTGAAACTAGTTTTTCTATAATAAATTAGATGGACGTTAATGTCCTGGCAAATAGTTTTTGTTTTCTATTTAATTTGATTACATTAATGTTTAAGTTGAGATTTACAAGAAATATTTAACTGCTAGTGTATAAAGGGAATACTGCTATAAAAAACATCTTTTTTTTTTTGTGTGTGTGTTTGAAGACTAAATAGACCTGTACATTCCTCACTGCATGGTGTACAGATTGGTACCTAGGAGAAACCAAACAGCAGCTCCATAAACGCATGGCTCAACAAAGAAGAGCCAGTTTATCTGGACAGGATTCAACAGTCCACTTACATCTGAAAGAAAAAAGCCACTCGTTTGAGGACAATGAAGTCTGGGTCTTACACAGGGAACCTGACTGGTTCAAAAACAAGGTGTGAGAGAAGCAGTTTACTGCAAGATTGAACGACCTATTTTTTTTAGATAACCATGGCCTGGATGACTGAGAATCTTCACAGATATAAGACTAAATATTATTGCAATTTTGTTCATATTGCAGTAGTTTCAAAATAAAAGTAAAAAGAAAAAAAAACTACATTGAATTATTATTACACTTTTCTCTGCGACACAACACTGCAATTAATTGCGATTAAAAAAATTTTATTCATTGCCCAGCACTAATCATAACATAACTAAACATAACTTTAGCTACTGGTATGTTACAATGTTTGTACCATTTAAAGAAGTTCTCCTCAGACAGTCCTGAGATATGGTATTTACACCAACAATATGGACATGAGGTCACAATGACCTTGACTTTTGACCATCAAACAATTCAGCCTTGAGTACAAGAGGACAGTTATGTCAATTTTAAACAAATTTCCTCAAGGCATTCCAGATATGTTGCATTTTCAAAAATGGGATAGACCGACAGATTCATGTGCAACGCAAAAACATCCTGTCTGCCGTTCAATAAGCATGAAATGAGACTATTAAAATCATTCTACCATTCGTGCCAGTTGCGGAAAAGGTGTAAATAACATTAACATGGATACAAAATCTAATTATTTTTATTATTTTTCTCATTATTATTTTATTTTATCGTAAGATGTCCTCCCCAGTTGTAACTAGGAAATCAGGCACTCTTCTCATCACATTCAATCATGTATGAACACACTGCTTGAATACGCACAAACCCTGTGACTAATTTATTTAAGCAACAGAAAGAAAGCAGCTTTCAACACATACAGTCAGAAGCACTGATTTATATAAGTGGTCAAGAAATGTGAATGAGAGTCTATAAAACAGTTAATCTCTGCTGCACCCCTAGTCCATATTTGTGATTCATTTATGTGTTGAAGCTAGTTAAACCTTTACAGTAGTACCTAAAAGCTGTTTTTTGCCATTAGGAGAAGGCAAGAACAAAAAAATACATTAGTGCTGCTTATACTTCAAGTCGCAAAATTTTATATTACCTGATATGCCAAAGTCAAAGATGGCTAGATTAACAGTCATGAGCTCTGGCGGCTTCAACTTTGTCTTGCGTTTGATGGACATATAAATGACGTAGCCATTCCCGGTTGCAGACAATATCCCTGCAAGAGAGAAAGAGACAGCAGTAAAGTGCTTCCATATATATTTCAATGCACTGTGGGTGCTCAAATTGGCATGTTCAATTCTACAAGGCATCAAGGCTCTAAGCATCTAGAAAAATTTTGTATTCAGTATTGTAGGCACAGATCTTACCTGAGAGTGGACCAAAATTCCTTCACAGCGATGTGAAAGACTCATTACCTGTTATCACAAATGCTTGATTGCAGTTGTTGCTGTCAAGGGTGGCCCAAACAATTATTAGGTTTTTTCACACAGGGCCATGTAGGTTTGGTTAGTTAGTTGTATTCCTCAATAAATAAAATCATTCCTGCATGTTTTGTTTAGTTGAGTTATTTTTGTCTAATATTAGAATTTTGCTTAGTGATCTGACATTTAAGTATGAAAAATACGCAAAAAAGTAAAAAATCTGGAAGGGGGCAAACACTTTTTCACACCACTGTACAGTGAAACCTTAGATTGCGAGCATAATTCTTTCCGCAAGCATCCTCGTAATCCAAAACACTGGTATATCAAGGCAAATTTCCCCATAAGAAATAATGGAAACTCAGATGATTGATACAAATGATAAAGTAAAACCAGTCAAACCAACATATACTTTCTGGACTGAAATGCCCCTTTTCTTATTAATGAAACCTGTTTCTGTACTTTTGCCGCGGTTATTGTGCAAATAGTGATTTCACTGCAGACATCCCTCACACAGCACCTGAGGAAAGTCAACAATATTATTTGCTGTTCCGACAGATCTTGATTAATCATGAATATTTAATGACGTTACCAATATTGCAACACCTGCAGAAATGCGCATGGAAGTTCTCACTGTGGTGATGTTTCACATGAATCCTTTTACTGAGCGACGTCTACAAATTGACAGGAGATAATTCTACATACAGCTGGAAGCTACAGACAAACTTTAATGACTTATTAATGTTAATTAATGTTTTGAAACAACTCAGATTATGCTGGAATGAGGAGACAATAAGTAAGCCTCATCAAGCTCTGATCATGTGAGGCTCGGTAGACGAAACGGATGCATACTACTCGTATTGCGGTTCTCGTTCATCAAGTAAAAATTTCTTGCTCGTCATGCAAAACACTCGTAGACCAAATTATTCGCAATCCAAGGTTCCACTGTATATGCCTAAAACCATACCATCAACTGAATCTTGTTCTTCAGCAAGACCTAGAAATAAAGACTCTTTTTCATGCTACCCTTAGTAAGACTTATAAGCATATAGATAAAGCATGCCTATAGGATGATTCATCTACTACTGCACCATTTGAGTTGACAGTGACACAGTAGGTAGGGCCGTCAGCTATTGTCTATGAACCCTAGGGTTAGTAGTTCGCTTCCCGGTCCCTTCCCAATTCCTGCCCACAGTGTCCCTGGACAAGACACTAAACCCTTGGTGCCTAAGGAGGCAGCCTATCTGCAAAGAAATGTTTTATTAGAGACTACCTAACTGTTAGGGTTCTACACACCTACCCCAAACACTGACCAATACCAGAAGACATAATCTGACTGAGCTCAACTGGCTCTGCCAAATTTAATAACCTAACCTAAAAAACTTTTTTGCATTACATTTACATTTATAGTTGATGCATAAAGGTTACTCAAGAAAAAGAATCACAGTAAAACAGAGATAATATTTATGCATTGTGTACACTGTGTACTTCTAAGAGTAGTTTTATTGCACCATACTCTTTACTTTTACTTGAGTAGATTTGTGACGAAAAAACACGACTCTTACTCCGCTACATTTGACAACACGGCACTCGTTACTTTTTTTTACTAGTTATTCTACCAGAGAGATGCCGTCTAGAGGACAAATGAAAACATCATAACAAGTTAAATATAAGCAGAGTTCTAACATATAACTAGCTATAAGAACATTGTATGCCATGTTGGTATCAATGATGTCAAGAGAAAATAGTCTGAAATAACAAAAGCTAGCTTAACCAGGACCTTTCAGGCTGCTAGCATGATGAGTCGGCATCGATTAATCGTCTCTGGTCCCTTACCCGTACGGGGTAATGATGAGATGTATAGCAGACTTA
>JAUYWH010000016.1:2903654-2918209 GCA_034779795.1 Ctenopoma multispine
ATGACTTCTGTTGTGAATTGGCGCTATATAAATAAAGTTGAATTGAATTGAATTGAATTGAATTGAATTGAATTGAACATATGTTTATGTTCTCATCCTATCTGACAAAATAAAATAAATTCATACCATATATAGATCATGTTACCTGATCATCCTTACCATTAAATAGAGTGAACAGTTATGCATAGCATCTGTTTCGAAAAAAAGCAAGGAATAAATGCTACCAACAAACATCAATACCAAGGCTCACTCAAGCCTGATTTCACAAAAGAGTAAATGCATGCTCCCTGTAAAATTAGCCACTTACAGAATCTATCCCATCTGATAGAAGCAGCTGAAATGAAACTACTGTTACAGTAAAATCAGTAATCTTTCTGTCTGACTCAAAATCTCCACCTCATTCACAATTTCCCTTATTAGTTATATATATATATTAGTTATATTATTCTATTCAAAAGTAGAATAAATATAGTAGTTCAAAGAAAGTTCATAATCTGTAAAAGGTACTGATCAGTGAAACATCTGCTTTGAGCAAACTGTTGATGCATTTTAAAAGTAGAAGTAAATTAATTTTGTGTTAGTTAATCTATAATTCAAGTAAGTTTATCTTTTTATGTTCAGAGTAATAAAACATTGTTTCATAAATTGTCAATAATTGAATCAATTATTGATTGTCAACTGCTTAAAACATGAATCCTTAATTACAATTACATTCATTTTCCCTTTAGCCAGAATGTCATGGTGAAAAAAATTGACTGACTGATCTTCTGGAAATTATTAGTTTCACTTTAAAATGCAAAGAAATCAGGCAGTCAACAGCCTCTGGTAGTGAAATATTCATGCCATCAGACCATGGGTATATAAAAATAAATGTAAATGAGATGCTGTGATTGTGCACAGAGGCTTAATTCTCTTACGAAGGTGAGAAAAGGGAGAGTGGTGAAGGGAAGTAAAAAAATATGACAACATGAGATCTGAGTGAAGGAACAGAACCACTGTGACAGTGATTTTGGTGGTGACCACCAAAATCTTGCAGAATCTGGACATAACATCACAATTAATATTCTATGGTAGCAGCTTTCTAAAAAATACCTTGGGTTGGACAAACAACAATTAACCCTTCAGTCATGAACCTGCTGCCCTCTCAGCTGCTTTACATTCAGCCTGTTTGATCAGTACAAACCTCCTTTTCACTGCTGAATAAATCTGAGTCATTCTGATTATTTATAAGGCTGGTTCAAGTAAAACAGCAAATTAATTTAAAAAACAACACAATGAGCGCACTGTATGTCTCCTTATTTCCATGCACTCATATGATGCACTGCACCAGGCAAAAACAAATATCAGCAGCTAGAGGCTCTAGGACAAGATTTTGGCTCTCAGAGCGTTCACACATAGAGGGATGTGGGAAAACTCATATTAAAAATGGAAAACCACAGAGAGGATCTCAATTGACAGAAAATAAATCACGTATCCTCTAAAGCATATCATGCTGCCTCCATCTGTACATGTCCTCATATTCAATGGATGGAGTTCTATTAATAATGTACATTTGTTAATTTGGCATATTCAGTATATGGTATGCTCTACTCTCTTCAACAATAATAAACAATGCATGTTAGTCTGCCGCTTTAGCATAAACTGGAAAGTGATTCTCACTGGAAACCTACCAACTTCTTAATGTACCTCAGTGTTCAACTCTAATCCACATATTTGTCTTATTTGTCCTGCAACTTCCACAAAGCTATCAAGGCCAATGTCCTTGCACAAATAATAAGTCATACCTTCAGTAATTGCATTTGACCATGTTGGGTTTTCTGCGATAATGTGCTCTGAAAGTTGCTGCTAACACAAGTACTGTAAATATTATTAACTATGACCCTCTGCCTCTGGTTCAACACTGCATAGCCTTCAAACTGAGTAGCAATGCATATGCTTGTGCTCCCAGTGGGCTGGACGCAAGCGCTGCACATCCTGCACACTGCAAAATCCCTTTGTTGTTTTTTGTGGCATCAAAAATGACTTTGGAGGTTGGTCTAGATGGTGTGTTTAACACCGATGCTTCAGACAGATGCCCTTCTGCGAGTGTGTATATCACAAGTGACAAGAAATGTACCCAATAGTGGTTTTAAACACCCTTATCCATTTTAAAGCACATAATGAATGGGCGTCAAATTAATTCTACATGCAGTTACACAGCAGCACGTATGGCTGCTGCTGACCAAGTTATGGACTTTATTTTTTTCTTAAGCCCTAGTGCCTCAAAGTAGGACAGCAGTCCCCACTGACCATAGATTATAGGTTGGGTTCAGGTCAGGTGACTGATTTGGCCATTGCAGGACATTCCACTTCAAAAAAGTATTTTTCAGCATGTTGCTGATCATTGTCCGTCTGCACCGCAAAGCACTAAGCACTAGTAAGTAGTTCTGAAGCATTAGGCTGCATCTGTGCAGAAAAGTCTCTAAACATTGCAGAATTCTATCTGCTATTTTCAGCAGCCAACAGTCCAATAAAGGGAACACAAGAGAACAGCTTCTTCGGCTGCCATGTAAGCTCACACCGTAACACTAGTACCATAGATGAGGTGATATGCTTCAGAACATGAATTCATTTCCTGATTTTTCTTTCTTTTCTGTTGTTTCTACATTTTATGTGTTCTTTGACAAACTCGTATCTGGTCTTTCTGTTTTTTAGTGTTACGTGTTAATTTGTTAGGTACTGTTAACATCATTTCATTTTTGCTCAAAATGCACCAGAGGCATTTACTTGTACCAGCATTTTCATGATGAAACGACCTGTTTAATTCAGAATATGGTGCCCTCCATTCATAAGGATAATGATATTTCAGCTTTATTATTATTTTATCTGGCAGGCTACTATGTTGAGCTACCCGGCCGCTATTTACATATCACACCTTACTGTAAATATTCTAAAACCAAATTAACACCACGTGTTTACTGCAAACATGGAAAACAAATCTTATGTGGGGTTTTTTCGGATTTTTGTGTTATATGAGTAAATTCTCTTAAATGGGATTGGGGCAGACGCACAGTAATACTTTGTATCTGATGTACTGGTTCCTCTCATACAGTACAGGCCAAAAGTTTGTAGTGTGTTTCAATTCATTAAAATGTTGTTTTCTTTATTTTCATGACAATTTACATTTATTTTCATGACCATTTACATTGGTAGATTCTCACGGAAGGCATCAAAACTATGAATGAACACATGTGGAGTTATGTACTTAACAAAAAAAGGTGAAATAACTGAAAACATCTTTTATTTTCTAGTTTCTTCAAAATAGTCACCCTTTGCTCTGATTACTGCTTTGCACACTCTTTGCATTCTCTCGATGAGCTTCAAGAGGTAATCAACTGAAATTGTTTTCCAACAGTCTTGAAGGAGTTCCCAGAGGTGTTTAGCACTTGTTGGCCCCTTTGCCTTCACTCACTGCGGTCCAGCTCACCCCAAAACACATTGAATGAGAAGGTGTGTCCAAACTTTTGGCCTGTACTGTATATCATCAATAACAATTTCTCAAAGAGTCCATATTATGAAAAAGTCAGGCTAATATTTTCATTTTGGAGCACTACTGAAATAGTTTTGGACAATTTACAATTCTTCTGCTTGGTTAGTGAATTCAGCACTGACTGGTGGTGAACAGCAGTAACTTCAGTCAATCATCTGTACATGTTGGAATGAAAATGTTTGTTGGGATCATACAAATTTATTTTAACAATGATATTAGACGCAAATATGATAGTTGTTATGTATGTTAGCCTGCATACTTTCCAAGATTACAACAAAAGATCAAAGGAGCAGCTCAGAGGTGAACTTGTCTTAATGTTGGCACCTGATTTTAATTGAGTTTTTGTCATAATCATTTGACAAAATCTGTGATAGATTTGGTCAATTTATAGTTATTTGAAGTTTGTTAGTTTCGGTTTCTGTCAACAAATACTAAATACAATATCGTTCTGTAGGTTTTTCATTCTGAAGCAGCAGCTGTTTCTGTTCATTTACCGGGATTACTGTGTAATCCTTTCCAGCAACGTTATTTTTGAGAAGCATAAGTGAATAGTCCACTGTACTGGGTTTTTATAAGTCAAGGTAGCTCTAAGCCATTTATTCTCTTTTCATTGATTGTACTCCAGGTTAGCAAAAAATCCTCTAACTGGCATTTACTGACATCAGAAGCAAAGTGTTGCCACCATTTTTCCACCATCACTCTGTATGACTCTGTGTGCTCGAAACAAACTTGTACTGGAGACCTGCCTTCCTTACTATTATGGAATTTCCCTGGCACAGCTTAGCTAAATTAGCTTGTAGGCTTCATCATAAAGGAAACGTGTGCATGTAGCAATTGTACAAAATTAGCTGATATGTGGTCAAGTATTGGACTGATAAGAGCAGAGTCTGTGCTGTTTATTTCCAGAGGGACCTCTTAGACAGGCAATCAAAACTAAAAACATAAATAAGGCATTTTTAATTCTACATTGATTTTTAGAAGCAAGCTTTGTTTTGGTATTGAAATTCCAGCAAACAACTTTGTTTGTCTTTCTATTTTTCTTTATTCATTATATTTGTCCATGTGCCCATTTTTACAGTGAAAGTTACTAATTAGCTGGAACCACCCATCTTCAGTTTACCCTTAGCCTTTTGCTCTTTAAATATTTTTATGCCTCCATTAAAACATTATGTCTCACAGGACAATCATGATATGCTCCCTTTACAGTCAGCCAGAATAAATGCTTTGTGTCCTGCACATGAACATATGGAAATTTCATCCAACCGTGATGACAGATAAAATACTGATCCTCTCCTCAACGGCATCACAAAAAGCTATAGGTTTTCCAATTTCAGTGTACAAGTGCTCATTCTGTTTCACAGATTGTATTTTTTCTCTCTACCTACCTTGGAACACGGGCGGCTGATTGCAGCAACGTTTGATGCCACTTGCAGTAAAAAGAACACACAATCAATAAACGTGAAGAGACGGGGAAAGAGCATTTTTTACAATAAGAGACTCACCTATGATGCAGATGTAAAAAGCAGCAACAATATCCGCCTCTTTGGACAGTTTTGAAGCAAAAGGGTCATCACGGAGGAGATAATGGGGGATGTATGACTGCGGCTGTGTCACGTTCTCCATTATTGCCATCAGTGGGGAATTGTCCTGTGGAAAAATTTATCTGCATTACACATATTGAAAACACTTTACACACACATACAGATGTCAGGTAAACGAGATGCTGTAAGAGCACAAATATACTAAACCTATAGGCCTACATGCAGCGAATTAAATAGAAACATACAGGTGTAGAATGATTATGAACACGAATTTGCAAACACTTCACAAACCTGCATGCTCTTTATCAGGATAATTGTGACAATATGCTCTCAAGTTTAGGTTGTCTCAGTAGGGATCAAAATGGAACCCACCATTGGCCTATTTCACAAACCCACAGTTGTAAATAATAAAATGAATGATGGGTGGATTCAGTTTAGTTGTTTCAGTGTCTTAGTACTTTACTTGGCCAGCGACTTTCCACATTCCAGTCTGACGCTTAACCCATTGAGCTGATTAGTAGTGCGTCATTAGTACATACCTACAACCCGTATTGTGGAAAAGTGAAAAAATGATGTGTCAAATGATCTCTTTAGGTGAAAGATCTGGACTGTAGGCAATTCAGTACCCGGACTCTTCTCCGCTGAAGCCATGCTTTTGTAATAGCTGCAGTATGTGGTTTTGCATTGTTCTGCTGGTGTACACATGGCCTTCCTTGAAATAGATGTTGCCTGGAGGGGAGCATATGTTGCTCTTAAACCTTTATATACGTTTTGGCATTCATAGTTCCTTCCAAAACATGCAAGCTACCCATACCGTATGCACTTATGCACACCCATACCATCAGAGATGCTGGCACTTGAACTGAACACTGATAACATCCTGGAAGGTCTCCCTCCTCTTTAGCCCGGAGGACACAGCGTCCGTGATTACCAACAAGAATGTCAAATTTGGACTCGTCTGATCATAGAACACTTTCCCACGTTGAAACGTCCATTCAGAGTACGACCCACAAGACATGACGCGCTTCTAGACTATGTTCAAATATGGCTTCTTTTTTGCATGATACAGGTTTAGTTGGCATCTGCAGATGGCATGGTGGATTGTGTTTACAGACAGTGGTTTCTGGAAGTAATCCTGGGAGCCTATTTAGTGAAGTCATTGACACAATCATGCTGATGAGTGATGCGGTGTCGTCTGAGGGCCCAAAGACAAAGGATATCCAATAAAGGTTTTTCGGCCTTGTCCCTTACGCACAGAAACGAACAGTTTCTCTAAATCTTTTGATTATGTTATGCACTGTAGATGATGAGATTTGCTAAGCCTTTGCAATTTGATGTTTAGGAACTTTGTTTTTTAAGTTTTCCAAAATCTTTTTACGCACTTTTTCACATATTGGAGAGCCTCTGCCCATCTTTACTTCTGAGAGACTCTGGCACTCTAAGACATCCCTTTTATAGCTAATCATGTTACAGACCTGATATCAACTAACTTAATTAGTTGCTAGATGTTCTCCCAACTGAATCTTTTTAAACTTTCTTGCTTTTTCAGCCATTTGTTGCCCCCATGCCAACTTTTTGGTACTTGTAACAGGCATCAAATTTTAAATGTACGGTGGCCCTGAAGTGCCAACCACACCAACAAATTACTAAACACAACAACAAATTGTTAAACACAACAAATTCAGAAACACAACAACAAAATTGAGAAACACAACAACAAATGGAGAATCACAAAATCAAATTAAAAATCACAAAAACAATAGAACGAATTCGAACAAAGACGAACAGCGCGATCGACCAATCAGTTTTGGACGATCCAATCCTGTTTTTGTTTTTATGCTTCTCAATTTGATTTTGTGCTTTTTAATTTGATTTTGTCTGTGAAGATTCTCAGTCATCCTTGTAAAGTTGTCTGAAGATTGAGTCATGGCAACTGGACTTCTTTCTTTACAGTAGAGATGTTTCATTCTGCATCCACGGAACTTGAATGAAAACATCTCTACTGTAAAGATAGAAGTCCAGTTGCCATGACTCATTTTTCAGACATTAATTAGATTTTGTGATTCTCAATTTTGTTTTTCTGATTCTTAATTTGTTTTTGTGTTCCTCAGTTTTGTTGTTGTGTTTCTGAATTTGTTGTTGTGTAACTTGTTGGTGTGGTTTGCACTTCAGGGCCACATGAGCTCATTTTGCACATAAATTTGTAAAATTTCTCAATTTGAACATTTGCTATGTTGTCTATGTTCTGTTGTGAATATAATATTGGCTCATGTAATTTGAAAATCTTTTAGTTTTAATTTTATTCAAATTTAAAGAACGTCCCAACTGTTTTGGAATTTGGGTTAATTAGCTAGCAGGGTCAGACCTACAGGGTTGGCTGTTGTAAAGTTTGTTCACAAGCTGATAATTATTTATTGATTTTAACAACTCACTAGCCCATAATTATTTAAACTCATAAAGGTAAAGAATGAAACCATGGCAGTACACTACTATGCAACTACAAGTTGATTTGTGCATGCTGCAAGTCTGAGTGGTTTAGGAAAAGTTGCAGCCATGCTTCAAAAAGACAATAATCACTGGTCTGAGACCAGATGGAAGCTCTAGTCTCTGCTGTTAAAGTCACATGCACTCCACATTCTCATACAAGCCTGACCTCCACATGCTAAGTTTTTTCAGTGCATAAAGGACACACTTCTTCCTGTGTTGCCACAGAAAATTAGATCATGTGCATGCTGATTTGTCCAAACCGAATTCCTTAGAAGACCATACAGTATTTAAACCTTGGTTACATATGTCACAAATATGTTTTTCTATGTACCATGATTTAAACACACAGACAATTAGACTTGGCCCAGATAATTAAATTGGTACCTGGGTTCCTCTCTTGAGAAATTATCAGATGCAAAGATCAATAACACAAGTTGCATCCATGGTAACAAAGTCTACATCTTTTGTAAACATACTGTGGTTAGCCAACCAGGTTACTCAGAGGGCTCTTGCTACAATTGACCTAACAGGACCAGGGGGAATTTTGTTACTACGCTTCATGTTCATGTTACCATGTTAGTCCATAACAACTAATACAGTGCCCAAAAAATAATTACTCAAAGCAGTTCTGATCAATATTTTTATATTAACAACCTATTACAAAAAATTGTATCGTAGGATACTCAGTACCTATACAATTTATGACACTTGTCTAACTGCAGTATCACTTCAGGTTTGGGATGCTACTGTACAAAGTATTAGCAGGTACAGAGACAGATATTGACATATTTCTGCATAAACATGACCTGCCTCTGGGCCAGGACCTCCCTGGCCCAGAGGCAGGTCATGTTTATGCTCTGGGCCAGGACCTCCCTGGCCCAGAGCAGTCCCCAATCATGACACCGCTACCATCCTTGTTTCAATAGCGCCATCAATGATGGCATTGATGGATTTCCTCTTACATTAGCAATGATTCTTATACAAAAGCCTTTTCATAATATGTTTTTTTTTATATATATTTTAGCTATGTGATTGCTTAACTCACCATCGCAAAACAAGCATTTGTCTAGTTCAAGTAGTTACCCAAGGTCGATGTTTTGATAAAAACTAATGATCTACTGAATAAATGTAAAGTATGAGCCATGGAATTCTGTGCATCCAGGACATACTGTACGTGAGAGATCACAAGACTAACTCACTTCATTAATTTACTTGCAGCCAGTGGCAAATCACTTCAGGGCTGCAGGATTAAGTTTGAACACAATGAAACCACATATAGAACCACCTCTCTGTCATTATGTCATCCCGTCCTTCTTGGTCTTCCATAGGTCACATGATTGTTTCTTTTGCTCTTGGAAGACACACAGTACAAAATAGTTTCACATTAAGAAGAATTTTTTTCCAACCTCCTGCTATAATGTGGAAAAATAGTTCAGAGAAATCAACTTTTTAATGTTTTTTCCTGCTGCTGGACACTGTGTTGCCTTCAGGCTGTCACTTGACTGAAGCATGACACTCAACTAATGGTATGATAACTTCCTCTTCTGATGACCAAAATTTAGTGTGTCAATGATATTTATTTTAGTATTTATAGTTTATTTATATTTCTACAGGGCATAATCTCGTTTCCTGTGCATTAGTTTAAACATTTAGTGCTTTCACTCATTTTTTTCTAAATTATGTTCTTTTAAGAAATATTTTACATTATTAGATTACCTAATACAGCTCGGCTGTTTAACATCATGCAAATGAGCCAAACTGCAATTATATGCAATTGAAATTGAGTAAAAAGATGAAACTAGGCAAAGTAATATCTGTTCAGGTGAGAGAGGTGCTGATTGTGCTGTATGGTCATTTTGGATGATGAATCTTGTGGTGCTGTTAATTTATTTTGTGTTATAAAACTATAGTACTACTATTTATACAGGTGCTTCTATTATTTTGTCCACCCCATTTATCTTACTGAAGCTGGGGTAACAAAACACCTCTCTGTATTATGCTTTCAACACAAAAACACATTAAAAACTTTTTTTCTGTTTGCTATTGCTATTATTTTCTAATATTGCTAATACTTGTATTATAATGTGAATACTGTAATCTAACATTTATACATGGAGTAATGGGCTCCATGGGGGCCAAACAATTAAAAAGGAAAGCCAACATCAAAAACCACAAGGACTGTTTTAAGTGTCACCTGTGCATAAAATATGACCCATAGTTATCATGGAAGATATGCTGAAATATTTCTGTTTTATTTACCCTAAACTGTGTCTGCAGACCTCCCTGACGAGTTGTGTGTCTGTGCCTGAGAAGTCCGAGGCTAAGTGAAGGCGACACAGCTGGGTATATTACTCTCATTAGTATTCTGCAGGTAATTCATATTTTGGTTTAGTATCTGAAGAAACTAAACTGTATAAGTTAAGAGGCGCAACACGTAAAAAAAACTTGTGTAAATTTCTCCCAGTTTTCAGACTTTAAGGAGACTTTCGCGCACATGTTGACATTTTTGTTGTTGCTGTTGTTGTGCGGGAGGTGAGGTGGAAAATAGTGAAGCCACAATAATGTCGGTTCATTTCTTGTTTAGAACATGTCCTCGTAACGTAAAGCTTAGATTAATCGCTCACCTTCTGATAGTGGGTTATTAATTAGTCCGAGCCGAGTTTAATTCCCACAGAGAAACTGTTCCCCGGTGCCCGGTAAGATGAAAACAACCGTGTGTTCAAATCCTGCTGGTGAACAGACGCAGTTTGTAAAATATTCCTGGTTTTCAACTTCTCTGAGCCGCACAGACGATGAAGCTTCTCCTGCCTGCTGCAGCATCAAGTCTGTCTCCTGTTCTTCAATCACCACGTTCTTATATACAGCCAGGCACCGTCAAGCCAAAAACAAAAACAACCTATGATTTCCGGCTAAATCCTCCAAAATAAAACGTGTCTTCTTGATTTCACATAAGCCCCCTTTAAGACACCAGTCTTCCCACTCTGATTTATGAATCCAGAATTATTATTGCATTTACAACAAGGACATATACTTATTGTAACTTCACATATAATCATCAGGACTTTCACCACCTCACCAAATAACGGACTTGCAAACACTATCACACGATTCATTAATCATTAGTACCTTATTAGTATATGATTGTGTGACTTTAGGAGAAGATTACTTTTTTTGTTATTGTATCAGTGGTTAATGTGTGCTGTGTGGTACTACAAGTAAAAATGTTCATTATGCAGAATGACACTTTTCAGAATAATGTTATATACATGATGTTACTGGGTTAGAACAGATGATGCTTTTATTTTATAATTTTACATTATTGCACGCTTCAGAACTTTGTGTGAAAAGTTTATTTTAATATCTTATTCTCTGTACTTAATGTTCCAGTAATCCATAAACATATGGTTTAAAAAACACGTATGTACAATACACGGTGTCATGTTACCATTGATACACTTAGGCTTTGTGTTTTAGTCCACGTGCTTTTGGGACATCAAGTAGTTAAAATTAATTATTTCCACATGTTTTTCTACTTCTGAATGTACAGATCTGTTACTATAAGTCATTGAATTACTCTTAACTGTGAAGAAAGACTAAAAACCTGATGATTATCAGTTGCGTTGAAATTCCTGCCTCAGCACATACATTCTGTGCAATGTGAAAATTAACTCGTGGAAAACTGTTTAAAATCCAGAAAATAATATCCTGTTGTCCTGCTGCTCTTTGCTGAAGCTTTGCAGCAGAGACATATTGAATCCCTGGGAATGACAATGGATTAGGTTGCTGAACAGCTTCACTGGGGGTTAGAAACGTTCAATGAGCCACTTAAAGCATCCGAAAGGCTTTTCTTCTCAGAGGAAAGGAAGGTTCTCGACTGATCGAGAGAG
Organism: Ctenopoma multispine; assembly: GCA_034779795.1. Lineage (NCBI taxonomy): Eukaryota > Metazoa > Chordata > Actinopteri > Anabantiformes > Anabantidae > Ctenopoma > Ctenopoma multispine. The sequence goes on from JAUYWH010000016.1 coordinate 2,915,099, forward strand.
ATCCTAGACATACCTCTACTTGTTTTAACACCAGTATGAGAGTTTGGTCCATTTTTAATTTTCTAACTGAAATGTAACCTGATTACTAGTCTTTTCTTATGTTACACAAATTATATTCTAAGATCTTTAAATGTTAGATTTATTCTCATGCTTTTTGTCTTTAACGCAGTTTATTTCTGTGAGATTCCCAGTTTCTTGCTAAAAAGAATAAAATATTTATGTTTATACATATTAAGAAGGTACCAACACCACATGAGCCTCGACTCCTGCTGTGGGGATGTTCAAGTATTTCTAATGAAGACACTGAATCCCCGGGTGCTCCCTGTCAAAACACCAGCAATTAGAAAGTGCTTAGTCTGTGAAAATATGTACGTAAGTACATCTAAATTTAACCAATTTTAAAAATGTCCAAAAAAATCAAACTTGAGGATGTAGCTCAGGTGTTTCTCCTCATTAGTCCATGCATCAGTAGTAATACAGGAAAATCCAAAATGTGATGCGTTAGTATGAGTTTTCTCTGGATGCTGCTGTCAGTGCAGTTGTCTCTTAATACGTGATGAGTCTCTGCATTCTCACAGCATTAATATAACCCAAATACTGTACAATATGACCAGAGTTAGCGGTTAACAAAACATAGGGATGAAAGTGTCTACTGGGCTTAATGCACACCAAGGTGACATTATTTCAACTCCAAAGGACTGTGGTTCCGTACAGGGTTGCAACAAAAATGCGTTAATTACAAATGCAATTACCACAATATTATTGATGTCTCAATCATTTCAATAACCTTGAATGAAAATTTAATATTACGCATACATAGCTAAATATACAGTGCAGTGAAGCAAAATTACTCTAACTTAAAATTACTGTAACTTAAACGTTACATTATCAGCTAGCTATGCTAGCCTGATGACATTATCTAAAACATTAATGCTTCTTATGACAACCTAAATTTCTCTTTTATTATACCCTATTATTGCTGACTGGTCTATAAAGTTGAGCTTTTCCCTGAGGGGGGGGGATGCATAGGGCCCCCTGGTGGTTAAGGATGCTCTGCCCTTGCTTATGCTGTGTATAGTCGCAAACGGCCCTGCTAACTGCACAAACAAGTGGTACATTGTCCTGAAACTGGGACAACTGCTACATCAAAAACAGGAACTTTCGTATCCTGTGATCTCAGCTTTGGTCATGGTGTCTCGTGCAAACAAAAGCTCATCTTGTTTAGCCGTTTGGTGCAATGGGGTTTACAAATTTACCAAGCTATGCTGGCTGTTAAAATTCCCACAATGGGAGCCTGGAAAATTTACAGAATGTTTGTCATCAAAATATGTTTAGATTTATTCGTAGCTGAATTATTCAAAACCACTCACTAGTAGCATGATTTTTTATCCTTTAAACCACAAAGTCAGTGAGGAGTTATTTAGGATTTAATTAATTCTAATGGGTTGGGAGTCTCCCAAACAGAACATATGGCTTCCTGTGGTTTATCAGTCAGATTAAACAGAAATAATGTATCAATTCTGTCCTTTTTAAATTATTTAATCATCTTTTTATTGGAATGATAGAGACAAACTGGAGAAACAACCCATTACATTTGTCTTTTTAAGACTAGGCTTGAAACTTTTCTTTTTGATAAAGCTTATAGTTAGAGATGGCTCAGGTGACTCTGAACCATCTCTTAGTTATGCTGCTATAGTTTTAGTCTGCTGGGGGACCTCCCACGTTACACTGAGCTCCTCTTGTCTTCTTCTCTCTCTCTCTGTCCACTATCATGACATCATTGCATGTTATTAACTTTGTGTCTTCTCTCTCCCCTAGTTGTGCTTCGTCCTCTTGGTCTCTCTCTCTGTTTATATATATATACACCTTTCTGTGGGTGTCTTTGACCTCAGAGTTGTGTGATTTCAGTTTGCACTCGCTGGTCCTACCAATTTGCTCAGTGTCCCACAGTCGCCTAGTGCTGCTCATGAGGGACTGTTGAGTTTTCTATATAGTTCTGAATATACTTATACTTTGCAAGGTCCTAAACCTTCTATGTAAAGTGCCTTGAGATGACATTTGTTATGATTTGGCACTATACAAATAAAGATGAAAAAGGTGAATTGATACACAAAAGATAATTTAATTTGAAAAGGTTGCAGGACAATCTTCTTCCAATCCCTTGGGATACACAGTAAAACCACATTTTAACTCAGTATACTGTACATTAATTTAGTGTTTATTACTAATAGGTTCAGTAATGCATTCCATTCCTTCACATCAGTTTTGATGGCAGAAAATGTTAAGAGAGGGTGCACACTGTTTCTGGACTGTTTCCCTCTCTTGTTTCAGTCTGTCTATGAAAATCAAGATCTGTTTTGGGATTTTAATGTATGGTTCACTACCGTAGCACATAGGTCAGTCTTTGTATTTTGTTGCACAACCAGTGAGGACTAGAAGGGTGCGAAAGAGTAAAACATGGAGGGGAGTGAAGCAATACTTAGGGCAATATGTTTGTCTAATTGATGGGCACTCACTCTTCGTGGTGAAGCAGAGGAATTTCAGATAAATAAAGTTGGGAAGATCCTCTGTCTTCTCAAGTCAGGGAAATAAGTAAGGCACCTGAAATCATAGTGATCACGTTGAATGTGAATGTGATGTTCGCAAATTTTTTCTGACAGTTCAAAGCAATTGCTTTAATTCCAGCCATACTTCAGCGTGACATTACATCGCTCGGAGCAGCTGAAAGAAGTCATTCTACCTAATTAATTCACATGAGACCTGATCCGTCATGGATGAAAGCATTTGGCTCCTACCACCATCACAGACCATTTCCCATGTTCTTTTTCACTTTGTTCGGCTTTATCACCTTTAATGGAGTCTTTCATAGGTCACCAGAGTGACGAGTGAGCGACAGACGATATTTTTTGTTTTTTTGATTTGGTATTATGTTTATGTTGCAATGCAAAGTATTTTTTGAATGACTTCAGTTGACTCAATTTCCAGATCAATATCCTAACAAAAGACAAAGGTGAACAAGGCAGACCAGAACAAATTTGATAGATAGATAGATAGATAGATAGATAGATAGATAGATAGATAGATAGATAGATAGATAGATAGATAGATAGA
>JAUYWH010000016.1:2918309-2949865 GCA_034779795.1 Ctenopoma multispine
TGACCAATCAGATTGAAGCGTCAAAACACTGCCAGACTTCGTCTGTGTGTAACTTGAGGTTTGTGCGTGTAGCTGTCTGTACACTTAGTGATTTTTGCACAGCCCTCATCACGTTTACGGACAAACATCGGTTTACGCACAGATCTTTTTTACACACGCACAAAATCATTGTGGCGGCGATTTGATCCCATACACATCCTCTGCCTGGGGATGTTGTCTGGTCTTGCTGCCTTGCATATAGTTATTTTTTGTTCAAAGGTTTCAAAATTTACAAAACTATTTACTCCCTCTTTTCTTTTAGTGACTCTTATTTTGAAGGAAAATACAACTCTTGATATGGAACCTTTCTTAGGTGTACTGACCCTTTAAATCAGTGATCCTTTAGAATACAGCTGAAAATGTACCATTCGACTCAAACCATATGAACAACATGACAAAAGAATTAAACAGTAAACAGTACATCCCACAGGATATGCTTGTTTCAGTTCAATGCTCAATCAGTTAACCAACAAGAGGCAAATCCACAGTCCTACCACAACAGCAGTATAGTGGCCTCTCAGTGGGAAAAAGCTGTCTCAGTCTCTTAAGGCACGAAATCCTTGGGCAAAGTTTGCCATCTGATGTCCCCATGCCAGGACACTGTGTAGTGGGTGGGAGGTATTGTCCAGGTTTGAGAGGAGTTTGGTCATCATCCTCCTCTCAGCTACATCATGTAGAGGGTCCAGCTCCACACCAAGAACTGAACAATTTGTCAGTCTGTTAGTGTCTGCCACCTTCAAGCCGCTGCCCCAAGCAAACCACAGCAAAGTAGATGACAGTGGACACCAAATACTTAGAAAACATCCACAGCATGGTGCTGCAGAGGTTGTGTTTATAGTCTAGTCAACTTTATTGTCCAAGTACACACCCAAGTATATGTAGTGAGACACTACCTCCACCTCCTCCCCTCGTATAGAGAGAGGATTTCCTTAAGTCCACCACCAGTTCCTTTGTTTTGCTGATGCCCGGGAAATTCTCCCGGGTGAAAAAAAAACCTGGCCAAAACTCTTCTGTTTCAACAATCCGCAGCACTGTTTTGATTGAGAAAGATCCAAAATCCAATTTGATTTGTTCTGACACCGATCTACAGAGTCTGAACGTGACAGCGACATTGCAAAGAAATTGAAGAAATGTCCAGTATATCCTACTACAACTAAAACATTACCCAATCAACATGAACGAGGACATTGAAAATTAATAATTAACACAATAATAACACCTTTGCTGGTCCAAAAACAAAATATTTAATAAATGTTTTTTTATTTGTCCTGAACTAGGTCTGCAGTAATCACCTGTGGTATGTGGGACCAGGTGTGAGTGTGGAAAAGAATTGTACTTGACACTGTTCATGCAGGAGATGCTGTCACATCATCGCTTCAGTCAGGAGAGACTGCCTTATTTACAGACTTCCTCCACAAGGGTAGGATTTTAGTACCATTAACAAAAGCTGAAATTATACTATTATACTACAAGACAGGTTTCTTCTAACTCAGAACCACACAGTTGAAAGGCTTTGGCTTGACATCAACAACCGTGTCAACTACCTGCTCCACCTGATGGACCAGGAGGAGATAGAGTTATAGTTATGGAGGATAACCTTGTGTGATACTGTGTGTCCAACCTGACCTGCCAGCTATGACACATTGGTTCTGCAAGTGTAGCAGAATCATTGATTACAACCCTGACACATTTAAACACCTGCTTTTATTGTAACAGGAAAAGGCAAATCACTTTGCAGAACACGGGTGTAAAAGAAGAATTTCTTCAGAGCTCTTGCCACATGCACTTGAAGCTGCAGACCTTTACAGACTGCACTTGGGATCTGCACTCAAAGAATATTCGTCTTTTGGAGTTGATCCCTTCATAAGAGAACAGGACAAACTAAGAACAGAGATTCATTTTGCAAAAACATATATCCTGACATATCACATTTGTTTTTCAGAGCCATAAACGGTGACTTTACACCATACAAAGAAGCTCTGCTCTTTCTCGTAAACATAACTCAGAGAAACTACTGCATCTGAAAACTGTACAGAACAGACAGGAAACAGTAACTAAACACAAACCTTTGTGTGTGTAAACTTTTTTATTACTCCTCCACTGCTCCACACGTCTTGCAGCCAATAATGCTTCTGCAGCACAGTGAGAGCACTGGTTCCTCAATGATATCTGTAAAAGTAAATCAGAAAAATGCCTGTTATACATTTATCTAGATTTTAGTTCAAACATATGATCAAAGTCTGTCTTATGACATTCATTTACAAAAAGCATATGCCTATATATGCTGAATGTTTTTGGTCATGCTGTAATTCCTCTTGTTCATCCTGGTCGATCGGATCAAGGATCACAAAAAACCAACTGATCGGTCCGGGGAGGTGGGGGTTGTTGGTCTGGGTGATGTCCTGGACCCAGCCAGGACTGGACTCGGCAGGCCTGAGCACAGCTTTGCTATTCTTAACAATTTACCTATCCTGTGAATGTGAAGCTGCAGCTGCCGCCACACTCGGTGCCCACATAATTGGTGTGTTGTGAGGAGGACTGTATGCACGTGTTGTCAAAAGTCGCACAGAAGAAGTACTTCCAGTTTCAGACATTGAAAATACGTCAGCTTTGTTGTTTTTGAGCTATTACACTTTCATTATTTGAATCACAAATAAATCCATAAAAGTATGTGTAATTTTATTACACATACTTTATTAATTATAAATTTTTCTCCACGTTTGTGCAGCTATTTGTTAAAAATCCAATTATTCCAGTATGAGAAGGATTAGCGTGCTGAAGGTTGGAGGTAGTAGTTCTGTGCTGATGAAAATTCTGTGCTAAACACCTCTGGGAACTCCTTCAAGACTTTTGGAAAACCATTTCAGGCGACTACCTCTTGAAGCTCATGGAGAGAATGCCAAGAGTGTGCAAAGCAGTAATCAGAGCAAAGGGTGGCTATTTAGAAGAAACTAGAAAATAAAAGATGTTTTCAGTTATTTCACCTTTTTTTGTTAAGTACATAACTTCACATCATTCATAGTTTTGATGCCTTCAGTGAGAATCTACCAATGTAAATGGTCATGAAAATAAAGAAACATTGAATGAATTGAGGGTGTCCAAACTTTTGGCCTGTACTGTATATATATATATATACACAATCCCTGAAAGTACAGTGAGAACTTGTTTAAATATTACAACTGTATCACATCTGGAGCCAACAAAGAGAACACAATATAACTGAAAATTGACAGCTTGGCAAGAAGCAGGACATTTAATAAAAATAGATGTTATAACTGTAGAAATATCATGGCTCAGTAAGCGTTCCCAGTGGTAGAAAAAAAAAAAAGCTAGAAACATTTGTTGGCTTATGCACCAGGCGAGGAATTTCCAATTTTTACATCAGGACTGTAACTTCTATAACCTAAATATTGACCACCATGAGAGTAGTGGTTAAAAGTCTCTTTTTTTTAGACCCATGTAAAAGGAAACAGGAGTAATAAAACACAACAGCACCAATGGTAAAGAGGGTAGAGTCCTGCATGCTGCTGGCTCAACGACCACTTTTATGTAGAATTTATGATTCACACATAACACAGGGCCGCAAAGACAGGAGTCCAATAAATACATAATTATAACAGCATCCATGGTAAATTTCACTGGATTCACTCTGAAACTCACCATCTCCTCAAGGACTGCTTACATTGTTAAGAATTAAAGTTTGAAAAATGCATCAATGTTGTGGTGTTGATATCCAAACTGTGATGCACAATTTCAAAGAAGGCAAAGAAAAAAAATAAGTCTGTGACAGTAAATAAAGATATTTATTCAGTTTTGGAAAGAATCTCAGCTCATGCAAGGACACCGCTCTTGTAAACAAAATCACTTGAAAATATGTAATATAAATGTGCACAGATTTCTTCTTTTCTTGGTGTGTCAAACTCTGGAATGTACAATATATGGAAGTTAAGCTGGATTACAGATATTACACACAAAGAGCTGTCACCTACACCCCACAGTCTCTGTCCCACACTGCGACTATATCATTGTCCATCCACATTGTTAAAGAGCTGTGTGCTCAAAGGAGGCTTGTTTTTGCGTCAGGCCACCGACATACTGCATGAGTGCCATGCTCATTAAGGTCAGATACACGGCGTCCACCTGGTTCGAAGCACCCTGGAGTCCAGAATTGACCGTGGTGGTGGATGCCGTTTGTGAGCAGGCACCGGCAAAAGCGTGCAAACACAAATAGAATAAAACACAGAATCAAGCCTGAGGATGATTTCAAAGTAAAGTTATGCTTAGTTAAGACATTGGTGAGATACCTATAAAATATCTGAATTAAAAAAAAAAAGAAAAAGAAAAAAGAAATAACAGCAACCAGCATTTGTATTTGTGGTACATAGTAGAACATTTGACTCTGCTGTGAACAACACTAACTCATATAGAGCCCAGAGGGACTTCCACCTGATACTGTGCTGCTCCCTGGTTCTTAAACGCATCTCAGGATAAGCTGAGAGCAGGAGCAACTGCTCTCTGCACATCCATCCCACAATGCATTCTGTTAATCTACGTTTGTGCAGCTATTTGTTAAAAATCCAATTATTCCAGTATGAGAAGGATTAGCGTGCTGAAGGTTGGTAGTAGTAGTTCTGTGCTGATGAAAATGCTTTTGGGAGGAAAAACAGCGAAATCCAGCAGTAACTGACCCTTTTTACAGTATTCTGTGTTTATGAGTTCATCTTAAAGCCCTTATGTGTGACTACTTCATAGACTCAAAGTGGTTTATCGAACGAGTCCACCATGTTGGGAGGAGGCTTTGCGCGGCTGTACTTTGCGTGATGAACTATACGTATTGTTGGCATATGTTAAGTTCACTACTGAAAAAAGCTTCTTAAGTATATATTTAAGGTGTTTGAATTTGTTTTAGTGCTGTTCTGAATTAAACAAAAATTCCACACACAAGGGATTTCAAACAATCAGAGTCAATAAAATCCTAAATGATAGTTTCCAAAAAAACTTTCTAACCTTGTAAAATCAGAATTCATGACAGAGCTGCTGCGTTGGATTGTACAGATGAGACGTACCTAACAAAGTCGCCAGTGAGTGTATAAAAAAGATTATCTGACAAGGCTGTGTGTGTGTGTAACAACAAAGGAACTCGTATTCAGTAATATTCATCCTCTGGGAACCAGAAACGTTCACTGCAATCCATCAAATGTGTATGGCTGTATCTCATGTTGAAATCAAGTAGTAGACCGACAAATCAATCCACAACACTCCAGAACTCACTGACGCTAGTGCGGCTAAAACGACACAGAGTCGGGCACAGTCTTAAGTCTCATAAGATCACAAGGGTTAGATCATGTTATAATAAAAGCTGTCCACATAAGGGCTTTAAGTCTCCTCCAGCAGAGTTAGAGAGAGAACGGGTTCATTTCATTGTCTCTTCTTTGCTCTACTGTGCGCTTCCAGTTAGTTTCACATGCGGAACTTGGAATGTGGAAAGAGACGCGGACAAGCAGACCGACGCATACAGGTACAGCAAGGAGCACCGCGGAGGCTCGTGTGTAACACAACAACAGATGCAGGAATAAAACAATGCTCCTTGCATTGTCTGATTCACTCTGCATCAAAGAAGGACGGGAGGGGAAGAGGTGGAATGACGGGGATGAGAGGGATAATGGTCGGATTAAAAACAGGAGGAAAGCAGGTTGCAGTAGTCGTGATTAAGCTGCCGACGTGTGCAGCAACATTGTTAATGGAAGAACACAACTCCATCCTCTTTCCTTTTCAGGGTTCTTTTTGCATATGGGTGGTGTCTGGGTCACCCGCAGACTTCCAGGCTAAACTTCCGAGAACATTCCAAGTGGCTATAAAAGTTTGACAAAAATAATAGAGACCAGCATAGAAGAGGCCCTTTACATAGGCATGTCAGTAGATTTTTTAAAAATAGAGATATACAATATCATGCTGCAGATTTTCCTGACGCCATCATGGTACATGTAAGCTCCCATTACACAAACACTTTTTGTGTAATTTTTGTTTTTAAACAGGCACAGTAGTGTTACCCTGGATAAGAATGCTAGAAAACATTTTTAAATAAAGAAACACGATAGAGCACTCTGTAAAGCGCTGCTGCTGCCATTGGGGGGGTAGAGTACTGCTGACGAGTGATGTGGAAGAAAACAAACTTGTGATGATCCAAAGATGTGAACTGAAATTGTAAAAAATTGCTTCAGTTTTTAAAATCAACATTTTGTGTATTATAAAAAAAAAAAAAGAAAAAGAATGAAGCGAGGAAAGAAGCGACCCCTGCTTTATACAAAGTCAGTAGTACTGAGAGCAGACCTCCTTCCTGAGGAGTTGGAGGAACGCCAGAGTGAAGGGGAGACGGTGTGAGCGGCAGAGTCCAGCGCAGTAGTTTAAAGTAAGGCCTCAGTTTTTTTTGTTGCTTTTGTGTTGGCAAAAGAAAAAAAAAAAAAAAAGAAAAACATATACATCTGTAATTTAATTACATCTAGCTTGAATTTTTTTATATGTGCAAAATGTAAATCTTACAAATATGGGGAAAGTTTCTTTCTGTAGATCACTGAAACAAAAAAAAAAAGGATTGTGCTCAAGGTGGTTCATCGGACCCCCCCCCTCTCCGTTCTGTTCAACTATCCATCCGTCGCCACCCTGCTGTTCTCCCTTTGTCGACAGGTCCAGCAGCTGACCTTTGAGGCTTGCTGTTAATGGGGGCGCGAGGCTTCACGTCGACTGGATGGTCCGCTTTAGTTTCTCTATCTCCATCTGCAGAGACACAAACGCAGAACAGAGATTCTAACACTGGAGCAACTCTCACAGTTCAGTAAGTCACTGCTGCTGGGGAGGTGCAGCGGTGGAGAAGTGGAGTGAATGTGTTGTCACGGGGACTGACGTTACCTGCAGAGCCACGCGCTTTTGCCTCTCCTCATCCAGCTCTCCCCGTAACTCCGCTATCTCCTTCCTGGAAATGATACAGTCTTCAGCATGTGTTATAGTTTCAAAGTCGTTCTTTGGAGATTAGAAAATGTTTCTATGTGCCAATATAAACCAACACACCCTGAGCTACATTTTCACTCACCAAACCCAAAGCTCATCAGCTCAACATGAAGCAACAACTAAGCAAATAAGTAACAACATATTTCCACAAGCTCATGCCTTTAATGTCAGACATCTGCTTTTCTAATCCTACTCTCATCTTTCAGTCGACCACGTTCAAACCCCGTTCTCATCCACACACAGTCTCATTACATTTGCTGGCTTCTGAGCAGCTCCACCGACATCAGCAGCTCCTTCATCTGGCTCCTCAGCTCCTCCAGGTGGGAACCCGGCTCTTCGGGCTCCTGCCGGGCTCTGCTGCTCTGAGAGACAGAGACGCCGTCTGGGATCGGGGCTGCCGCAGGGCTCGCTTTGCTTTCGGTGACAGGCTTAAGGGGAGACGGTGTCTGGGATAAGGTGTTTGTGGAAGGCTGTGAAGATTAAAAGACAGAACTGGAGATGGATAGTCTACAGGAGGAATGAAGACAGTTCTTTCAAAGGTTACGACCATTTTTGGTTCACATCTGGAACTCTGATAAGGGATTCAACTGTTACAGGAGTCAAACTATGTTTTGAAACAATATGAGTGATGTGAAGAAAACTCAAGAGCCATGTCCTGTCATTTCAAGTCAGGAAGTCGGAGCTGCTGGGTCAGGAGAGTTTCAAGTCAGGCTTAGCTCTGACTGGTGTGTGTGTGTGTGTGTGTGTGTGTGTTCTGATGTTGTGGCCCCCCCCCACTTTGCAGCCAGGTCTAATAAGTCATGGTCAACCATTAACATTCAGGACTGCATAACATCTAAAGCAATTAATGAAATGCTACAGCTAAAGACCAAACAGGATGTGGTGGTGCTTCACTAGCTCTGTCTTTTCATCTCCTTCTCTCCACGCTTTCTTCCGTCACACGCAGACAAACTGTTTTGCTGGCTGTAAAGGTGCAAATGAACTGGCTTGTGTTGGTGAGTGAGGTTGTTTTGGGGTAAAAACCTTTAATGTTGAGAAAGAACCTGACGAGTGGTGACTGTACACGCTACCACACAAACATTTACAGTCACTTAGGAATATCCTTGTTTTCATACATGTTTACAGCTCTCCTAACATCATTGAAATTGATCACTTAGTCTATTATACTGATATTATATAGACACACAATACTGTGTGTGAATATGAGAAGTGAACTGGGGGGCACCAGTGTGAGTGACTGTGCAAAAAGAATCCTGATGATCTGTTGTTTTTATCCTGTCTTTTTAATACTTCCCGAGGGTATTTTGCAGTTCAGATGCAAGGTTAATGGTGAGTCTCAAATTAAATCCGGAGGGACTGGAACCAGCAGGAAGGACGAGAATTTAAATATAGTGTCGTAGTACAAGACAGACCAGACAGAGCTGGTTTATGCAACATGATTATGTATCTTGTTTTACGAAAGGAATTAATATCTTCATACACAGTAGGTAAATAAGGCTGAACCGAAGAAATTTAAATGTATAAGAAAGCTCAAAACAACACGAGTAAATCCCATGGATAAATGTGTATTAGCTTATATTGTGTGTGGTGGGGAAATTTAAGACACCTATTGTTATAAACCTTTATTCAATAACATTATAGTTTATTTGATATATTAAGGTGATAGGATGAAGGAAATGGGTCAGACATTGTTTTAGCTGTTAAATATGTCATAGTGTCATCTGTAAACTTTGTCTCTCCTGCACCCACATCAGCATGTTCCAACACATCTCCATGTTTCACAGCTGGCACAGTTTGAGTCCTGGTCAGGTCCATGTCAAACACGCTAGACCCAATCTGATCCAAGCACTATTATAAAATACCCTTCAGTTCAGTTCATAAAAAAATACAGATGTTATAAGACGGTGGAGTTGTGTGATCATTTATCATGCACAGGTGTGTACTGAGCTTTGTTGTACACGGTGAGTTACCTTTCTGGTATCTGTTAGCTTTGGTTTGGCATCTTTTGCGTCCTCTTCATCGATCTTGAATGACTTCTCCACGCTCACTTCCTTGTTGGGCTGCAAAGGAAGAGTTTTGTTTATCGTTTATCTTACAGGAAAAAAAAATCATCTACAGCCGCAGTTAAAGTTGTTCGACTTATTCGGACAAGGACAAGTCACTGCTCTGAAAGGTGATTAGAGACTCCTGGGTGAAGGTCTCACCATGTCTGTGTGGCCAGGAAGCAGCTGTCAAAGTGCTAATTGTGGATCCATGTTTCAATAAAAGGTGCTACTGCTGATGGAAAAACTTGTATGTGTGAATGGAGGGAGATGGCAGGTTACAGAGGACTGAGAGAGCTGACGTTCTCCAGAGACTGAGGAAATCACTCAAGGTGCATCTCAAAGTCAGAAAAGAAAAAATAGATCTTGTGTATATAAACATGCTAGTTTGGCTAAATCTGGCTATTTTGCTGTAACTCAAATTTATGTACAGTGTATGGAAAATGATATCTGACTATCTGCCTGTAGCAGAGCTGTGACTCTTTTGCAAACATGCACAAGCAACCAAACTGTGCCGAGCGCTTAAGTATCCTCACCGAGTGTCCACCGAACTGGGCAGGCAGCCTCCTGCCAGGCATCTTTGGTCTGTTAGCTGTGGGGTGATTCAGCTTCTCCGAGGCAGACGACAAGTCATCAAAACTCATCAGATCTCCTGAGGACAGATGAGAGAGGCAGAGATCAGGAAGGAAAATAATAATTCAGTTTTCAGTGGAACATTTCCACCGTGACTAAGACAATGTTCATGGGGGAACTGGCACTTTAAATTAAATTTTAATTTTATTCAATCTGAATACACACAAACAGATAAAAACATCAAAAAAGCATCACTTATGCTGTTTGGGGCAGATTCACCACAACTTAAATTTGTTGTTAATTAAGGTCCTGGTGCACTTTGGATTGATTCAAAGCATTTGCACTCAGAAACGTTCTCTTCCATCTCAACCACACAATTAGAACTAAGTTGGTAAAGCATCCAGGCGTTACTAAAAAAAGAAGCAAGAACATTTGGATATTAGCAAATGTCCAATTTTTGGCTGAACGGGAGAATTTAAAGTGTATTTATGGTAATGTGACATAAAGCTTATTTACGAGTGTCTACAAATGGACACACAAATAAAGCAAAGAATGAGTCATTAGCTTTTATTATGCAACACTGAAAAACATTATCAGCTGCACTTTGCGCCCACTAAGTGTTAAACTGCTGCAGTTACAAAGCAGCACCTGTGACTGTGAGAGAGATTGAATTTTCATGTTTCGTGGCAAATGTGTGTGTGTCTGGCTTCTGCTGAGCAGTGTGGAGTTTTAGCAAGTTGTAACCACCTTAACAAGGCATCTGTCACAAACATCTGACTCCCCAAAGACTTTGACCCTGCTACTCTTAAAACTTCAACCTCTAAACTATGAAGCTCATTCACTGATGCCTGCTTCCTGCCACAGTTTTTCTGACCATTATGAATTTCAAGTCTCACTCCATGACATTCAAGTCTCAAGAAAGCAAACAATGCTCACTGTGGTGAGAATCAAGTCACAAGTCAAGTCTTACAAATGTCCGATGATTCACCGGTTTCCACATTCAAATCAGTTAATCAAAATTAACTAAACTCTCCTCCAGTTGTCAGCCTGCAGACGGCACATCACGTGACAAGTAGGAGGAAATTATGTGTCATTTGTCTCACAGCTGAGTGAAAAATAGGATCATAAACTCTCACCCTAACAACTCTCTGCAGAATAACCAGCATCACTTCTAGCACAGTGAAAACGTATAATGGCTGTTAATCTTTCACACTGTAACATCTACATTTACACTGCTGCCGATCACACCCCCACCAGACTATCTTCTTTCAGCAAACCTTGTAACCTGTTTAATCAGGGTCTGTGCTGGTTATTCATTGTTCATCGTGACTCTGGAGCTGCGTGTGTTATTTTTTGCATATGTGCATGTAATTACTGTGGGTGGATTTGATGTACAATTGGCATCTCAATTATCAGCTAGAATGCAAACAAAGACAAAACAAATGGTGAACAGAAACATAGCTCTCTCATTTCTTGCACAATTGAAGACACATTTACATACTGATCTAGAAGTCCTTCAGGATTTTGACTATACTTTGAAATACCTGTATCTGCGGGCTTCTCCCCCCAGTCCCCAGACAGTGTTTTGGGTTTGGTGGGCAATGATGGCTCGAACTCAGACTTTGGTCGCATAGAAGGCACCTCTCCATTGTGTCTGCAGAAGAAAAGATTAAAAAAACATTTATTAACTTACAGTAGTGCTGCATGGAACTAAAAGCACTGAAGATTCATGATGAAAGACAAACATCCACAGACAACAGACTTACTTGAGGTTTGGCGTGGGTGCAAGAGGCTTGTCAGGTCTTTTCGGTGGGATCATTCCCGGTCTGCCTTTCCCTGGAGGTGGAATCGGCTTCTTGGGTGGAACCAGTGGTGCTGCGGGCTTGGACTGTTTGTGATCTGGAGTAGGCTTGTCAACTGTAAAAAAAAAGAAGAGTTGAGAGGACAGTTCAACTTGGAAGATGTCAAATGACAGAGAGTGGCAGAAAGAAGACAAAAAGTACAAGAGGGAGACCGAGACAAGATATATTTTAGTGGCTCATTGGAAATTCTAATGGAAATATCCTTTATTTTATTATTATTATATTGTTTAATTATTATTTCTAATTAGCCAACAAGAAGCAATGCCCCAAGAGAACAAACTGATTAAATTCATTTCACCTTCCTACAATTATCTTTTCAATTACACACAATAATTGTGGGTAACTCAATCATTTGAATTCAGAGCCACAGAAAGTCAATTTGTTATTTATTTTTGTGCCGAGCTGAAACAAAAATCTGGAGATGGTGGGCCATGAAAAATGTGCTATGTCCTAAGAAAGAGCAGGGATTAACATAGAAAAATACAAAAATACACTGCTCAAAAAAATTAAAGGGAATAAGACATCCTAGATCTGAATGAATGAAATATTCTTTCATTCATACTTACATAGTTGAGTGTGCTGACAACAAAATCACACAAAAATTATCAATAGAAATCAAATGTATCAACCCACGGAGGTCTGGATTTGGAGTCAGACTCAAAATTAAAATGGACAAACACACTACAGGCTGATCCAACTTTGATGTAATGTCCTTAAAACAAATCAAAATGAGGCTCAGTGGTGTGTGTGGCCTCCACGTGCCTGTATGACCTCCCTACAACGCCTGGGCATGCTCCTGGTGAGGTGGAAGATGGTCTCCTGAGGGATCTCCTCCCAGACCTGGACTAAAGCATCCGCCAACTCCTGGACCATCTGTGGTGCAACGTGGCATTGGTGGATGGAGCGAGACATGTTGTCCCAGATGAGCTCAATTGGATTCAGGTCTGGGGAATGGGCGGGGCGGTCCATAGCATCTGTACCTTCGTCTTGCAGGAACTGCTGACACACTCCAGCCACATGAGGTCTAGCATTGTCTTGCATTAGGAGGAACCCAGGGCCAGGGTAGCGCCTCTATGCTCTGGACAATACACTGACAGACACAGCAAACCTTCTTGCCACAGCTCACAGTGATGTGCCATCCTGGATGAGCTGCACTGCCTGAGCCACTTGTGTGGGTTGTAGACTCCGTCTCATGCTACCACTAGAGTGAAAGCACCACTAGCATTCAAAAGTGACCAAAACATCAGTCAGAGAGCATAGGAACAGAGAAGTGGTCTGTGGTCACCACCTGCAGAATCACTCCTTTACTGGTTGTCTTGCTAATTGCCTATAATTTCTACCTGTTGTCTATTACATTTGCACAGCAGCATGTGAAATTGATTGTCCATCAGTGTTGCTTCCTAAGTGGACAGTTTGATTTCACAGAAGGGTAACTGACTTGGAGTTACATTGTGTTGTTTAAGTGTTCCCTTTATTTTTTTGAGCAGTGTACTTATGGTCCAGAGCAGTAGAAATAAAAATGGAAAACTTACTTGTTTAAAGTTTCATTTTAAATTCAGAGGAACCACTTGGAACATTAGTTGTGTTGAGCTATTTACAGTAATTTGTTCATGTTAAATTTTCATCACTACACCTAACTTGCAATGGGGGTTGAATCAATTTAAATGCATTTAATGGATTAAACTGAGACACAAACAAGTCTCATGATATTGTGCGGTGCTTTTATTGGTGTTGATACAAGTGCAATGAGATTACAATTCTGGCCACATACATGCATATAAGTGTGCCTTTAAAAATTGTGTAGCATTGTAAATTGAAAATATTAAATACTGTAAGAAGTTTTTAGAGAAAGTGCGTCCGGTCAATAATTTTGTAAACCAACTCCTAATAACAGTAGTGGATGGAAACACTTAGGCACTCTTTTTTTTCCAGAGCCTCTGAAGATTTTATCAAAAGTTGTGCTACAATTGAACAAAAACCCTAATTTGTTCTGTGTCTTTTTGTCCCAGTTTTCATCCTACAGAGTTTCTATTTCACACTCTGAAATTGAATACAACCACTAACATGTGTACTAATGTACACAGAGTCTAAGGTAACAAACTAGAATGGGATAATAAAAAAAAAAGAAAGAGAGCAGCAAAATAAAAGGCCGAAAGACAAAGAGACTTTGAGGGTAGAGGACCCAGTTAACTGGTGGTAGTATCAGAGAAAACTTGGATGCACAAAGAGATGTTGCTGAGGCTGAATACACAAAAAAGCAGAGTGTGAGTGGGCACATGCATCTGCACTTTGTGACTAACAGTGTGCAAGAAAGGCCTAAAGCAGAGATGTGAAAGACCAATGTCAAACCAAAGGTACCAACATCAAACCCTGCAGGCGCTGCGGTAATGAGCGCCCACGTTATTTATCACAGATGAAGAAAAAAAAAACAACACAACTGTGCAGAAGATGCAACGCTGCAAAAATGTTCATTGCCAATGACTTGGAAGACGTGATCTAGCTACATTTTACCTGACACTGCAATTGAAATGTCAGCGTCATAATCATGTGTATTACAGTCAGCATAGACAATGCACTTTTAGGATATAAGTAAAACTCAAACAGTATACCATAACAATACTCACCCTCATCATTAGTTCTGTGGCACTTAAGGGACCACAGGGAAATTAAAGGGTGAAACTGTTAGGAAAGAAAGGAACTAAATATCTGATTGAGATATCTCTGATGGTACAGTATTGTTAAAACACCCTCCTGAAGAATTTGTCAGTGCAGATGTTCCAAATGATTGTATTCAGAGTTTCAGTCCTAAGTTGCGTGCTTTCTTTTCTTTTTCTGCATCTTACACTCACACTACTGCAATGTTACAACATTAAACAACAGCCCAGATTGCACAGTACTTTAATTCTCAAAGGAGTGTTACTAAAGGTACACTTGATGCCACGTCACTGGAGCTGACAGTAAAAAGAAGAGCAAATTCAACAGCATCTGAAAAAAAAGAAAGGGAGAGAGTCCTTCTGTACCTTTGTCCTCTGTCTTGATGGGAAGAGGCTTCTTGTCGGCACTTGGAACCTCATGTTTGATCGCTGAAAAACGAAACATAGCCCCAAAAAAAGTCACTTCACCCGTGTGACCCGACTGATTCAAGACTTGACAGCAAATAAGAAGCAACAAATACGTTCAAAGGTACAATCACACAGAAAAGCACTGCCCTCTGACAGACACGCATGCACGCACACATGCACGCACCTCTCTACCAGACATACAGGGACAAACAGCTACATGTACACATCTATATACATAGACTCACTTTTATGTGGCACAAAGAACACTGCACTATTTGTGGGTTTTTTAAGAGGGGGGAGGGGGACATATACTGTATTTTTTTTAAATCTCAACATAGAGAGGAAGTTGTGCACAGACATTCAGTCTTGTGACAGTAGCACACGGACGCACATACATGAAACTGCGACGCAACGCAGCAGCAGAAGGATACAAATGCAAATTCTGTTACTTCCTGTGCAGACAGGAGGACAATGATGCAAGTGTGCACACTGCAAAGTGTAAATGTTGGTGCGCTGATCAACATTTTATCAGAAATATATTTTGTCAGTTACTTGAAAACTCCATTTAATAGAATATATATTTAACAGATCAGACGCTGTTGCTTTCAGTTCTACCATTTCCTGAATTGCCCTTCATGTTTAAGAGTGAGTGGAAACACGAGCATCTCAAGAGATTATTACTTTTTATTAACTATCAGGGCTGTAAAAAACCCCAACAACAAATAATCAGATACTACAATTTAAGCCTCGTCTGTGCACTTCTGCATGTGACACTGAATCTGATGTAGTAAAGTATGCAGCTCTTGGAAAGAGTTATACAGTAGACCAAAACACAAGACCAAAGCACGAGTAAATCCATCTTGATCTCTTACATCGTACCTTTTACTCTCCTTCTAAATTATATTATTTCTTATCTTCAGTATCTTCTGAATTACCAAGACATACATAGAGACATTAAGCTGGATTTTGTAGGAAAGTGACATGTTATTTTGTGAGTTAAACGGGTCTTACATGGCTGCATCAAAGAAATGTATCTGCAATGGAACTATGGTGGAATGAGATCCTGTCATTCTGTCCACCAGAAAAGTTCATATGCAGTGTGAAGGGAAGTCTTAAACTGTTTAGCAACATCCAGTGTCCTGTGACACATAATGTTTCAGTATGACAATGTTGTTGTTGTGAAGATTGTTGTTATTTTGGATAAAGGGATTGAAGAATCATGACTTGTTGAGTTAGAATTACATGATCTGGTGTATGTTGTAGTACTCTGTTGTAATACTAGTTATTTGTTAAATCTAATAGAAAATAAAGTTTGCAATTTAAATGATGATGCCGCACCGTAACATTTAAAGAGGTGTGAAGTGTTCCTCACCTATGTTTTTTGTTGGTGGAGGCGGCTTCTTCGGCTTCTGAGGGGAAAAGAAAAACAAGAAAAAAAATGGGTCAGAGTAACATGTAGATGATGAATCACACTTATCTCAAATACAGAAACGTTAACACGAGGGAAGGAGAAAGAGACAACAAATTAGTTTCGGTCTAAACAAGGAAGATGTGTTGATTAAAGCAATGAAGTCAAACCTTGTATGGCAGGATCAAGGAGGACAAGGAAAATTCAATACTGATAAAATCATGTGAATCATTTATTTAGCTGACATCACACTTCGTACCTACCAGCATGTCATTCACACTGTTTGTGTCTTATCATATAGCATTGTGTTCAGAAGGACAAGTGATAGGAAGAGTCTTGGTTTGATGAAACTTCAGGAAAGTTCAGAGTCTTGTATTATGTCAGATGCTTTTGCTGTAAAAAGCTGAGCTTCACCAAAAGCATCAAACAGGGATTACAGACCAAAAATGACAAACACTTTCTGGGTCCTACTGTAGTACCGTTACCTCAACCTAAAACTGAAGAGGCTCAGTCTACTGTGGAAAGTGGTAAGAAAGGGGGCACAGTAATGTGATTTTTAGTTTGACACTGCATTTTGCACTGTGTAACATTTATTGTATGTGCTCACAGCAGGGGAGCTTGTAGTCCCCGCCGCTCAAAAATTCTCTTCTATTTTCAGCACTTGAATCGATGGTCCATTCTTGTAGCGTTTTACAAAATCAGTGTGTCCTTCAGTCAACAGACACATCTAACTGCTCAGAACAAAGCACTTTCTCACAGCCAGGCTCAATCTGCACTCTGGAGCAGCTATCTTTTATGCTACCTTTGAAGCACTTTTCCATCTTTCTACTGAAAAGTAGTTTGTCTGCCGTTATTTTAAACGCTTGATGACTTGGATGTCATCATCTTCATCAGTATTACTATAATGTCTTTCAACAGCAAATAGAGTCAGAGAGCCTGTGGGCTGAATAATTATGAGTTATGAGCTGATGACTGACTACTAACACGCCATTTACATTCTAATTACATTACATAACACCAGAGGGGGTCACATTCACAGGAATTCAATTTCCACAATTAATTATCATCCCGCCAAAGGTGAATTTCTCTTTTTATACATTCACACATTCACATTAGTGAAGTATGTTGAACATAGGTTTACATGGACAGATCTCACTGAGTCACACGCTGAATAACTGAATTGTGACAGGCCTAAATCAACAATAAATTGAGTGTGTTGGGAACTAATGCAATTAACCTCTGTATAACTCAGCTGTTGTGTTATTTGATTTAACTGTGAGCAGCTACAGAGCTCGATACAACCCTAATGTGATTGGTTGTTAGGAACCAAGGGTGGCTGGTTGTTGGACCTGAGGCTTCCTCAGTCTTCTTCTTAAATAGTGTTGGTATTAATTCTATAAAATTAAACAAATCCGATTCGAGTCAAAGTTTCTCTCATCGGCCTGCTGGCTTTACTCCACCCCCACCAGCATTTAGTCTCAAGAGTTGTCTTCTGTCCCCTTAATGTCTGATGATTCTCATGCTAAAGCCTTCCTACGGTGCACTTCTTTCTTATTGAACTAGAAATCAAATTAAGCAATGAATACATTTCTGAATTTCACTCGCTACATTTGTACATGTTCACTGTATGTGTGTGAATCTGTGTGGGTCTCTCTTAAGACCTGAACCAAAGGGCAGACAAGGAAAGTCAGCAGACAGCTCCAAGTCAGAGAGTACTACATAGTTCAAACTCCCTTTCGTACCTGAGAAAACACTTTTTATTTCTCCTACTATGATGGATCTGTTCAGATCCACTGTATTATGTTATTGACACATAGCTACAGTGACAGAAGAGGACACCATCCAGAAAGAGACTAAATATAATTTAGGACTGAGTCCACTTCCCCAGGCGCTCCCTTTGGTCCCCAGGCACTCGCTGTGGCTGCCCACTGCTTCCCCAGGGGATGGGTTAAATGAAGAAGTCAAATTTCGTTATAACATGTAAAAATTACAATAAAGCTGATTCTTCAGTTCCTTTGGAGCGGAGCTACTGCAAGCTTA
Organism: Ctenopoma multispine; assembly: GCA_034779795.1. Lineage (NCBI taxonomy): Eukaryota > Metazoa > Chordata > Actinopteri > Anabantiformes > Anabantidae > Ctenopoma > Ctenopoma multispine. Next base: position 2,936,341 of record JAUYWH010000016.1, read on the forward strand.
CCTCCTCTGTGTCCTGCTTAGGCTCCTGCTTGGGTGATGATTTCAGTGACCCTCTTGACGTCGGAGCCTGGAACACAAACATGAGAACATGTTAAATATAATGTGTGAAAAACCTCAAATCACCTACTGTAAAGGCATCTCAAACATAAGACAAAGATGGCCAGAGCAGTAGGGGATTAGAAATCAGTCGTGCTCAGCCTTTGTACAAAATTAAAATAAGTATTAATACATTGTTAATTTGACCTGTAAACCCTCTTTAAAACTGCTTTACCGAACCATTAAGATGGATGGAAGAGAGGTGTTAGATTATCTTTAAATTCTCTGAAACTGGAGAACAGGAAATTAGTCATAGGTTCCCTTTAACAACTAATCAGCTATGAAAACAGCTGCTAATAGTGCATTTAGTCGTTCTCTGGGCTCACCTCCTTCTCTGCATCAGAAATCATGACCACAAAGTTGTCTGGAAAGACGCCTTCTTTACCACCAATCTCCCCTCGCCACCAGCCAGGTTCACCTGTGTCCTGTTAGAAAAAAGGTTGAATGGTGATAACACTTTAGTGATCATTGTCACTGTCTAACAGGCCAATTTTTTTTTTATTTTGCTGCAAGAAGAAAAAAAAAAACATAACAAAGAAAACGCCACTACTAGAAAAAAAGCAACAAAAAAACCCCACCACTACTCTACTCAGAAACACTTCTCTGCACTCACCACTAGATGGTGGTAGCTTTCCATAAAACAGTGCTATAGTATGTTTCACCATCTCCTGCTATTAACATAAGCTGAACTGAGTCCTGAGTCCACAATCTGTGTATCTTTATATTCCAGCTGTTTGACTCCTGAATGAACATGTGACATTATAAGCGGGGCAGTCCTCTGGATTAAAAAAGTCAAATCAAATTAGTCAATTGGTGTGGTGCAACACAGTCATGCTAACTACTCACTTTGTACAAAATGTCAAATAAAAATGACAAAATACAATAATAATGCAGCTACCTAGAAATCACTCCCTTTGTCTGTAAATACCTCAACAAGTGTGAAAGAAGGAAATGAAGACATGTGGGATATACTGGAAAACACCTGACTCAGACTAACACAGAAAAAGGTCTCCTTCCTCTCTCGCAGTCTGCAAAAACAGCCGTCACCTTGTCGCAATTGAGAAGTGTCGAAGTAACTCCATGGTGAGTGCTAGAATTTGCCACATACTGTAGCAACACTGGTTAATATGAACTGGACATTTACAGAAATACAAATCCATAAATGATTCGAAATCTAGTCTGTGGCTGTTAATACAGGTTGCAGTTTCTAAGTATTATCAGGATAAAAAACATCACATAATATAGTATGTATCCATTAGCAGAGTTGTTGTGTCAGTCTGAACTGTCTCCCTTTCATTTATCCATCCATCCATCCATTATCAGCCGCTTATCCGAAGTCGGGTCGCGGGGGCAGCAGCCTAAGCAGGGAAGCCCAGACCTCCCTTTCCCTGGTCACCTCCTCCAGCTCCTCTGGGGGGACTCCAAGGCGTTCCTAAGTCAGCTGGGAGATATAATCCCTCCAGCGTGTCCTGGGTCTGCCCCAGGGCCTTTTCCCAGTGGGACATGCCCGGAACAGGCGTCCGGGTGGCATCCTAACCAGATGCCCAAACCACCTCAACTGACTCTCTCCACACGGAGGAGCAGCGGCTCTACTCTGAGTCTCTCCCGGATGGCCAAACTTCTCACCCTATCTCTAAGGGAGAGTCCAGCCACCCTGCGGAGAAACATATCAGCAGTCTTGCCCTTTCGGTCACTACCCAAAGCTCGTGACCATAGGTGAGGGTAGGAACGTAGATCGACTGGTAAATCGAAAGCCTCGCCTTTTGGCTCAGCTCTCTCTTCACCACAACAGACCGGTGCAGAGCCCGCATTACTACGGACGCCGCACCGATCCGTCTGTCGACCTCCTGCTCCATTTGTCCCTCACTCGTGAACAAGACCTTTCAAATCTAAAAAGAATAAAACACAAACACAATAACTGTGTTTTGTGATCCTAAGGCACTATTAGCAATTTATGATGTAATGCCTCTACGACAGCGACAACCACAGCACATCCATACGATGAACTGATTAGATTTGGGTGGTCAATGGTCAAATCACTGCGACATCACGTCCATGCCATTTTAGCAAACACAATATCTCAGAAACACCTTGAGATAATTTCATTATCAGGCACAAACATCCACTTGGATTTACAGACATCAATAATCAGCCATAGACCAAATGAGTCTGGACAGACATATAAACTGGAACCTGACTGGTGTAGGCAGACAACGATGTGCTAATTCTAGTTTTTATGTTTTTCTATGTTAACACAGAAATCACTGGGGATGGGTGAAGAAGGGACTGTGGTGTTATTGAAAGTGTTTAAATTATATACTGTCAAAAGTTCAACATAAAAGTTGTTTTTTCATAAACTAAGATGCAGATTCTTCACGTGTCTATGATATTCTGACACCATTTTCCCCCTTTAACAGAACTTCTTTTGTCGTGGCTGAAATGGGGGCAACAGATCTGTGGGAAATGCCCTCAGCTGATGATGCTTCCATTGTGACAATGTGCTACAGTTCAGGAGATGTTACTAGGCACTTTACATTTTAATGACTGTTACTATCCTTTGTCCAGTTTAAAAAGCAAAAACTCCCAACCTCCTGTTGGGATTTCTGCCGATAAATGGCAGCACTTAATGAAGTGCTAAAATGTGGGAATTGACAGGCAGAGTGATTCATCAGCCTATGCCAGTCAGGTGAGGTTAGTGTCAGCTAGGACAACCAATCTAGCAGGTTTCTTCGTCTGGTAAAACTCTATGCTTTCTCTGGTTCACTGGTTCTCTTGTTTCTCAGGTTTATATTAACGGATGACGCAGGTGACAATCATTGTGTTTACTCAACTTTTGCACTGTTCCCAAAAGAAGCCCAGCTGTTTTGTTTTTTCATTAAATATCACGGCATTAACACATACAACGCTGGAAGCTTACCTTGCTCAGGATGTGGATGGTTTCACCCTCTTTAAGGCTCAGCTCGTCCTCATTCGTGGCATCAAAAGCAAACGTGACCTTACAGTACTCTTTAGCTAAAGAAACCCAAATACCAACATTTATTACACAAGGGAAACACCAACACACACACACACACACACACACACACACACACACATCAGAATTTGGACAGTTTATATTTTGGTCTCTCTAAATACATAATTAAAAAAAATAAATAGAAATTTAAAATTAGACATTACGATAAAACAGTAACTCACTACTTGAGTAGTCTTTTTACCACTACTTTTTTACTCTTACTTGAGTAATTTTTTGGATGACTACTTTTCCATTCTACTTGAGTAATATTATTGTGAAGTAACACTACTTACTTGAGCACAATTTTTGGCTACTCTACCCACCTCTGATCACACCAAAAAATTTGTCATTTAATACTTTTTGCATAACAGTTTGCGACAAAAGTATAATTAATGGCACAAATGACAACTTCACAACAAGAAGCAGTCTTCTCTTACATTGACAAAGATCTGGGGAAACTAAATCCACTTGTCAAACATCAAACAATCCTGTTCAGTACTGTTTTTAGTGTTTTACCTTTGGATTTGCTGTCTCCGTCTACCTTCTGTAAGTCTGTCATGTTGGGATGGGCGGGCTTGGCGGCGGATGGTAATGATGGGATTGGCTAAAATGAAGCAAACCATACAGATGGAAATGATTTATTGGACATGAGTAGATATGTGGCTCAGTGCGGAGGAGTCCTGTCCTGTGAATGAGCTGTATCGCCTGATCGTGACTCCATGTCATTAAGAAGATATGTTCATGGATGATGCTGTTAATTATGGAGTTAGAGTTACACTGAAAGAAATAATTACCGAAATGAAAGTAAAGAAAGAAACAGTGAGGCTTGTACCTTTGTAAGAGTGGATTCGTGAGTCACAGGCAAAAAAAAACTACATGGAAATGAGGAGAATACTGTGGGTATAACTATACTGTGATACTGATAGAAATTTGGAATACTACTGTAAAGTACCACACAGGTGTACAACAGAAATCTAAATGTCACTTGATATTACCACTACAGGCAGAGGTAAGAGCAGTAGAGCAGTGGATTGCGTAGGCTATTCAAGGCCAACAGAAGACATCCAAGGCTGTGGAGACGAGCGCGTGAGAGCATGCGACATGTGGTGGCATGTGAGGAGTATAGGGGAGTGAAGGAAGCCGCGTTAGTGGTGACAGAGAGTGTGAGGGCTGTTGTGAAGAAGAGAGAGAGGAAAAAGAAGGAAGAGTTTCAAAACAGAGCTTCACTAATTAAGCAGTGCAGTGTTTCCTCCCCATGTGTCTTGTATGTTAATGTCAAGCTAGCAGGAGAAAAAGTAGAAGCAGAAATCCAAACAGTAGATGACACGCTACTTTCTGAAATGCTCTTTTTGCTGTTTTCACACAGGCTAAAATGACGCTTGACCAAAGCAAACTGCAATCTGAAACACAGTGTCTGGTGGAAACTATCTCTAAAATCTTGTATATAAATCTGGGTATATCAAAATGGTAATCCAAGAAACTTGCTCCAAAATAATACAGGTAAACACACGATATAGAGTAGGGTTGTGCATCTATCACGATACAAGGGTTACAATTCAATGCATTGAGATTTATTTTAAATCCAACAAAATCTACCTTATAAAGAACACATCACCATATTCATAAATTAATAAATAGATAAAAAAGTCAACTTTTAACAACACTGCCATCTAGTGCTCGGAGGTTTGAACACAACATAAAACAAACAGTCTTACATAAATCTTTGCATGTAAACTATTTTGTTTGTTTTTTGTTTTTGAAAATTAATACAGTATCACCAAAGGCAATACAGTGATACTCTAGTGTACTGATATTTTTATCAAATCACTCTTAATTTTTATTTAAAGAGTAAAAAAAATGTTTGTGCATAAGTAATTTAGCCGTTATTGTTTAATAAGATTTCATGTTCAATATCTACAAATTTGGTTGTTTTCATTTGGATGCGTTACTGTTGTATTCTGTATATGATATGCAATGATAATCCGCAGAGATTACTTTGTTACTCTTCCACATCACATTACTAAACATTACACTTGTTTCTTGTGTTACATTGTTACATACTGTATTTCTATTCAGAATTTGCTTTACACTTACTTTCTCCTTCTTTTCCTCCGTTTCCGCGCTAGGCAGTCGGACCTTTAGTTTGACAGAGCCTTCTCTGAAAATATCTCCAAAGCCGACACCTCGGATCTTCTTGGGCTGAGCGATAATTCCGTTCCCCGAGGTGGGTTGAGGCGACGTAGGGGTTGCAGCGCTGTCCACTACACTTCCATCTGGGGAGAAGACGCAACACAGGTGAGACGGAAAGTAAAATACAAATTCTCATTTGCCTTTCAGGCTTCTATTCAACTTCTGCATAAACACGTCTGCAGTAATTTATTCTCTCAAGAGAGAATAAATGCCAGAATGAGACATAAGGGAAAGTCGTCCCTGATGCAACATGTTGTCATGATAAACACAGAGTAAAATCTGCCAGCAACATTAGAGTCCGATTATAAAACAAGAAAAACATAATCTTTGCTGAACTGCATGCAGCTCACCTGCCTGCAACTGAACATTGTTTTTGTATTGTCTCTAACCAAACAGTAAATTCTAGCACTCCTCTACTAAGCTGCACCCTTCATGTTAATGAAGTCCTGCTTGTTTTCTCTCTCTGGCTCTACCTGTTTCTTCTGTTATGTGGTCGTTGCACTCTCCGTCCTCTCCCGTGGCATCCAGCTCTTTCACAAAGTTGGAGGGAAACAGACCAGATTTGCCGTTGAAGCAGCCGTTCCACCAGCCCTCTTCAACCTGCACAGAGATCAAATTCACCCAACTGTCTGTCGCAGTGTTGACATTTCCTCCCTCTAATCCTCACATGGAGGCTCTGAGATTCTGTGCAACTCTGGCCAACAGTCAGAGGTGCTATAAACAATGCACCTAGACCAGTATATAAGTGTTTATTATAAACCAAAAATGAATGTAAATGTAAGACATGTTTGATAAGTTAAAGTAAATAAAGACATAAGTTTGCTGCACATATATTTTTAGACAGAAACATGTTGGTGACTGACTGCTCTCTACTGCACAGACGTCTCACTTGTCGTGACTTGCCACTACCACTAACAACATCCAGCTAACAGTTAGTGTTTGTTCAGCGTTACGTAATATTGTTGTTGTATTAAACTGAGGTCTGGTATCTTTGTTTAGCCTTAACATTAAATGACCAGCAATTCAACAGGCAGCTGTGTAATGTCACAAGAAATTACATTCTCATTGCTTTAAGGTGACATTGTTAGTTTTCCAAACTATGAACTCAGTGACAGTGTTAAAAGTACCTCTTCAGTGATTTCTAGGACGTCTCCGACTTTCAACTCCAGCTCGTCTTCATTCTGTGGCTGATAGTCAAACAGCACCTTGCACAGTTTCTTCTTAGGCTCTGTTAAGACAGAGGTGGATCACAAAAAAATCAGTCAGCCTAACAACTTGCTGTATGGCCTCACGTGTGTGTGTGAGAGAGAGACAGAGTGTTTCTGTTGTTAACCAAACAGAGAGAGCTTGGCTATGTGTACATGCGTACTGCTTTGCCAGCAGAGTAATATCAAACGGGAGCAGTGTGAGAACTGGGGCAGGTGAGAAAACAAGCAAAGTGCAAATCCAGGAAGTGGGAGGCAATCAAGAACCCTTTTTCTTTTGCAAAGTGATTCTTTGGCAGGTAACAGACACACCCAACTGTACAAGCACAGCAACCAGAGCAAAGAACAAATTGAGTCAACTCAAATGTGTAAAAAATTTAATAAAGTTTTCAGAAATGTCACTGCTGCATTAAGAGTGAGGAAGATAAACACCAACTAGGTCCCCGTTTAACACGTATTACTGCATTTAGCGACACTTGTTTGTTGAAAGTGACCAGAAGCATTTTTTGCCATAGCCAAAGGAAAAAGTAACTACTTGAATGCTATTGTCTTGCCTTAGGACAAACTGTATGTTTGCATTTGTAATTTACTTTATCTAATACAGTGATCAGTTACTGCCTGACAGTGAGGATAATGTTTGTGCAACTGGCCTAGATTATAAAAAACAAAACATTATTTTACTTCTATGAAAAGCCAATAATAATAATAATCATGTGGGCATTACTAATGACCCCCCATGAGCAGCTTGTGGATCCACCTTTAGCAGCAAGAGGTTGAAGTAATCATTTTCTTTATGACTAACAGTCTCTCACATTGTTGTGGAGACATTTTGGCTCATTCTTCTTTGCACTGCTTCAGTTTATTGAGATTTTGAGGCATTCGCTGATGCACAGCTCTCTGAAGCTCCCGCAACAGCATTTTAATTGGATTGGTCTAGATTTTGACTAGAGGATTCCAAAACCTTAATTCTTTTATTTTTCATTCTGATGTAGATTTACTAGAGTGCTTCAGATCATTGGGCATTAAGGACAAAAAACTCCACCTTGGTCTCATCTGTTCATTGGACATTATTCCAGTCTTGATTTGTTCAGATACTGAGAAACTCAGCTGTGCTTTCATGTTCTTTTTAGACAGAGGAGGCTGTAACCTGACAACACATCAGAAAAAAAAAACAACTTACTTGATCAGTCTTCTTCTAAATTGTGCTGTTATATACTTTAACATTTAACATATTCAGTGAGGCCTGTAGGGTCTGAGATGTAGCTTTTGGGTTGTTCTGTATTTCTTTAAGCATTGCATGGTCTGATCCTGGGCTGAAAGGGCCACTCTGTGTTATATAAGCCACTTCATGACCTTTCAAATACTACTGTCCCAAAATTCCAACACAAAATTCAATCGGGGTGTTCACACATTGAGGGACAAAATAGTGGACTGTTGCTGGTATCTAAAGCTGAAGTTACATGCTATGTTGTGACTGGATGGTTGGTTTCTGATGTAATACCAGACAATGTTAGCAGTTTGTTTTTACAAATCTTCTGTCCCAATAGCTTAATGAGGAAACTGAAACAGCAGTTATGAGCAATCACTAAACTAACTCACTGCTTCAGTTTCTGTTGGGATCAAGGCAAGTTAGCTCAAGCCGAGCTTTTACTGAACGCCGCGCATAAAGCTAATCTTTCATCAACGTCCTCCAGTCATGTGGAAGTGTCTACATTTATTAGCCCTGTTTCAGAGTGTCTTTACATACTCTACAACCTGATCATCTTCCAGTGGCCAAGAAATAGTGTAATCGTAGTGTAGTAATCGTAATAGTGTAACTTCAAAGTGGTGAAAAATCTTTACAGGTAAGCTGAGCTTAGTACTACTCGGTAAGAATGCCACTCTGTCAGTAACACAAACACAGTAACAGTGTCTGGGTGGAGAAGACAAATTTAAAACTGCATTCATGTGCAGGTTTTTGAGCAAGACTGGACACACTGGAGGCATGAAAGACAAATACATGTACTATGCAGAAAGGAGCGCACACACAAAAGATGCAGGTGAAACCTTTTTTGCAAAAAAGTGCCGACTGTGTTTTAACCTGCCAACCACTGGGATGGGATTTGCAGCAGAGACAGTTTAGGTAATTTGGAGCCTTTATGTTCCTGTTAATAACAATTTGCAATTCAGTAAGATGCTAAATGACGGCAGAATGGTTATTTTATCCAAACACAGAACCCAAATCTACATCATCTTACTCTTTGCTGCTGCTGGTGGCTGAGGTTGGAAACCACCAGTAGGGATGCCAATAGTGCTCATCCTCTGAACCAGGTTGGCCACGTTCCCCGCACTCTTCTCCCTCCTCTGAGAGGGCTGAGAGGGCTCCTCTTTTGGCTCATTCTTTATTTCCTTGACCTCTTTGGATTCCTTTTTCAATTCCTGATGTGCAGATAAAAATGAAAGTGAGAAAGGACCTAAAATAGTAACACTGTTGTCAAAAAGATATTACCAAGGCACTGATGAGATAGAAAAGGGACATGAGAGACAAGTTGTTATTGCTCTTGTATAACATGATGGGAAGTGAAATGTGAGTGACATCATTCTGCAGAGCTAAATACACACTGAATAAACCAGAACTAAGCCAACCTCAGACAGTGCTCAATACAGCATTGTAATAGCTACAGCCCACTCATGCTAAATCTAGCTATTGCTAATGATCTCAATCACGTCAAACAGTCAGGCTGTAAAACTGCTGCCCTGCTCGGCCTGCCTAGGAAACTCCCTGACAACAGCACAAAGTCCACATCACACCTTCATTAAATAGAGTCTGGATACGTCGGTTTCACATCATATCATGTACATTTGCTTATTATCAGTATTAAAAAATAAAATTAAACTGATATTAGCATCTACTTTAAAAAATTACCAACAAAGCAAGTTTGATTTCACCAGGCCCTGAAAAAGAAATAAATAAATACAGTGGTCATGCTTATAATGTTAATCAATCACAAAATCATGTGAACACTGATCATAAAGCAAAACTTAAATAATTTCCCACACTATGGCAGTAATTTGGCAGCTCTTTTAATAATTGTTTACAGGATAAATAAAGAAGGCATTTCTCAGATTTTGTTTTATAAATCAATCAGTTAATAAAGAAAAATAACCAGAAAATGTATTCATATGAAAATAATCATTAGTTGCAGTTGGTAAAAAAGATACATTAGTAAAATTCTGTTTTTATATTAATGCATGAGTAATAACAATACAATAACAATATATAATATAATAACACAAGAGCATTTCAGTTTATTTTTAACTTTTACTTTACTTTTTCCTTTTTTATTTCCTTTTTACTTTAATTCAAACATTTTCTTAACACTTCTTTTAGTTTGTCCTCATCAAATAAAACTAACTAAAACAGCTTTTGAGATATTTATGGTTCATGTTTAAACCTCTGTGCAACATCATTGATTTGAGTCATATCCTACAGTTCTCAGACAGGTCACTCTATGTTGCTCAGCGCGGACGCAGGTCATGAGGTGGCCGTGCCTATGTTGGCCTGAGAAACGCAAACAGATTTTGAAACCTCAAACCAAAACCTACTACATAATGAGAATGCTTAATGCTGCTTTAATGCTGCTCAGCCTTCCAGCTTCAGAAGAGCTAGGGGAATTAGTTCAGGGTTATGATATGCACTATGTCAGTGTCCTAACAAAGACAACTGCACAAATGTACAGTTTGTGGTTCACACATGCTGACTTTGCAATGCCACTACAGAGGAAGTCTGGCTGTGTGTGGTGTGTGAGGTGTGTGTCTCAGGCGGTGACACCATGAGGAAAAGAAGTGAGGGGCATTCAGTGACACTACTGTAGAGTGTGAAAGAGTCTCTGCTGAGAGCGTGACCACGCTTTGCTACATACACGCACACACCCCTACAAAGTGTTTTCACACATCCATGGTTATAATTAGATTTCACATACATCGAGAGCAGAGAATATGGCTGAGAAGCTTTCTCAGTTTGTTTTTGCGTTCACGATACATATTCACCATTCAAGCTTGAGTCTCTCTCTTCAATTAAATATTTACTATTAATCACCTTATAAAAAACATGGCATATAAAGCAAAATCACCAACTGTAGTCCTCTTATGGGTCATACACACAGTTACATAACATCATTTACAACAAGACTGTGATATACAGTGAAAAATGGAATACACACACCCCGAATCATACGAGTTCACGAAGACAAACGCCAAATTCCTCCAAACCCCCACACACGTGACTCATAAAAACTAACATTTCTATGTTCATGCTAATCTTCCACAAATTATATCATTTTAAGGTTACTTCACTAACAAAAAGAACTTCTATTACTTATTCCTAACTAACTATGGTGGAGCACATTTAAATTTCTTACCATCTCCGTCTCAAGCATATTTAAATTCCCCTGATCATTCAGCTGCAACACCGATCACAGGGAGCAGGAAGAAGGAATACAACTCCGTATGACGGTAATGCTGTCAGGAGCAAAGTTCAACAGCCAGCACTCTTTAGAGGATTATCTATACAAGCTCAGTGACTGGGCCAGGCTACTTAGAAGATTGCCTATCTTACTATGCAGGATTATGGGATGGGAAAAATAGCACAGACTAGTGAGAAGTAAGGAACAAGGAAATAAGAGAGGAGAGAAGCCGACACCAGTGCAGACACCAATTTCCCGATGCATTGGCTGTATAACTATACAGTAAAGCATATCAGAAGCCTCAACTGATTAAACAAATCATCATGAGATGACCCAACTCCACCAAAATCACAGATACTATGTGTCAAAGCATGTATGATAGACAATCAGCAGGTCAACATAATTTTGCCCAGGTAGCAAATAATAAGTTGACCAGTGATATTGACATGGTTTTACTGTGAAACCTCTGACCATTTCTTTACTTGTCCAAAAACAAAAACCTCAATCAATGTGATTTATCATCCAGACCTTCGGACTAGAATAATTCTGAACAACACATCATAAATAATCCTCATAGAATTGTATAGAATTGGTTTGGAACTGAAGCAGCCATAAACTGTGGTTCTTGATGTTTGTATTGATTTGTATGTCAGCTACCATGGCATGATGGGTACAGAAACTTACTCTCAGCAATGTCAAAAAAATCAGGTAATGAAGACTTAAATTAACCTGAGTCTTATACATTCCATACTTAAAAAAATGCATTTTTACAAACAACAACATTTACAGCCTCTGAAGTAAAATGAGCATGACTGAAGCCACCTCCTTCTCACCTTAACAAAGTTGTCTGGGAAGAGGCCCCTCTTCCCGTTGAGGTCTCCCTCCATCCACCCGTCCTCCTCAATGTACCGCACATTCTTGATGATGTCGCCTGGCCTCAGGGTCAACTCGTCATCATGCAGCGCAATGTACTCGTACTCCACCACGACCTCTACTCCGGACAGGATGACGGAAAAGAAGGAGAAAGGCCAAAGAGTGGGGTATGAAAGAGAGGAAGCCAAACAAAGGGGAAGGTGGGCAAACGAAAGAGGGACACAGGGAAGAGTGAAAGGAAATGAGAGGCCGATAGAGGAAGGACATGGGGGCAGGAAAGATAAGATGAGGAAGTTTAGGAAAATAGACAGCGATAAGGAAACAATAACAGTAATATCGAACTGACATCACAATAAACACTGTCAGAGTAATATATGACTTTCATGTAAAAAAAAATGATTATGTTCATCTTTTTACCCATCCATTTACACTGCACATGAAAATTTCTCCATTTCTGCATATGACCTAACATACACATCTAAAAACTAGCTACCATGAGTAGTAGGAACATGGAACATGGCATTTATTTTGAAAATCACTGGACTCATCTAACCCTTTGTTTTTTCTGCCCCCAGGATTTTTCCCTCTTCACTGTCGCCCAGTGCTTGTTCAAGGGGTTGGGTTTCTCCCTGTATAACTCTATAATGTTTTAACCATGTTTGTGAAGTGTCTTGATGTCTTGCCTTTGATGTTATATGAATGAATCGAACGGAATACCATGATTCTGAAGAAGCACTACTTTCAGGTACCATCATCGGAGGCTGACCGGCTGCCCTCGCAGTCAGACACTGGGCTTGTGCATTGTTGTGTGCACTGGAGAATGTAAATGCATCACGTCATATCGCAAAATTATACTTTTTTATCACTTAGAAATATATAGTGTTATGATGGATGACATGACAGAGAACATGCCTAATTTCCTATCTTACTATTTAAGTAATGGAATCAGTCAGGCTCGACCAATTCAAAACATTAGGTGGGCCAGAAAGACGTTCAGAAGGAGCTGAGAAATGTTCGATACCATCGCACAGCAGCTGGACTTATAACTGAGAGACTAAGACAATGGGCGTTCAGGGACAGTAGACAGTATTGGACATTTGTGTTTCAAAAAGTGCATAATGAAAACAAAAAGCAAATACAATAAGCCAGTTGCCATGTCTCAACTTCCAAACATACCCTTGCCACACAGATTTACTGGAGAAGTCTACAAAGGGCTTATCAGACTTCCTAGCTTAGGCTCTGTTCTGTTCCGACATGTAGTGGGACTTCTTATGTATCATTTAAAATGTGGAAAATGTCTAAAAACACATTTTCACTTTGTCATTAAAGCTACTTTGTTGACTGATTTTAGTCTTTTAAAAGTGCACCTACAACACTTAAACATTAATCATTACTCATAAAGATAACGCAAATGGATACTTAAGTGTATTTGCATAAAATGTGTGTGTAAGCTTCTGGCTGGCTAGAATACACATCTAGTGACAATAAGAGCAACACAAAGTGAGTAAAGGACATAGATGAGGGAGACGGACAGGCCGCCTGACTGCTTCCAGCACAGCAGGTTGAGCAGCCTCTAAAAATAAGCAGGCTGCAGAGGACTAACTGCTGGTGAAGTATTTTACTATGTGGCGTGTGTGTGTGTGTGTGTGTGTGTGTGTGTGTGTGTGTGTGTGTGTGTGTGTGTGTGTGTGTGTGTGTGTGTG
>JAUYWH010000016.1:2955314-2992136 GCA_034779795.1 Ctenopoma multispine
ATAGATAGATAGATAGATAGATAGATAGATAGATAGATAGATAGATAGATAGATAGATAGATAGATAGATATTTTATTAATCCCTCGGGAAGGTTCCTCCGGGAAATTAAATTTCCAATAGTAAAATCCAATATAAAATACACAAATTACTACAAAAAATCAAAAACTAACTTAACACTGTAGAAATACAATAGATGGTAGTGATATATACAAATAAATTGCACATTATTGTGACATTAACATGTCACAGTATGAAGGACACACCACCATAGAAGTATGGTACAGTGTTTTAAAGGTCTTCTTTTATGTAGTCAGAACATCTGTTTAGTTTAAACATAACACAAGATGAACCACAAATGTCTGACACAAACCTCTGCTTGTAAACTCTTACTTAAAAATCAATACAGTATTTTTTAGAATCAATGTAGTATCACAAAACATAGTGACATCAAAATTTTCAATACTTTCTTACAACCCACAGCAATGAGGCCACAAAGTCAACTGAAAGTGCAAACTAAAACGATGGGGCCCCTTCAAGCAGTACCAGACAAACAACGCTGTAGAAAAACTACAATGCAGAACTGAGAGGAACTGAAGAACTGCAGACTATCAGCCAGACCCATAATATCAAATCTCACCTCACAAAACACAGCAGACAGTTTGAAATCAGTCACTTTGAGTTTACAGTTAAAAATGGAATAATGGAGCATATGAGGTTATAGGCTCCGTTATAGGGGACTTTGATAAGTGTGGGCCTGGGTTGGTTGCCTCTACACTCCACATAAAACCTGTTTGTGACTTAATACCATTGTAGTGAGTGTGTGTTGGGGGTTCTGGGGGTTCAGGACTTGGTCACTTGGAGTTAAGGTTAGAATTTGATTTAGGCTAGGTTTAAAGTAAAGACGGATGTTAGGTATTTAGTTGGGATAGTTAAGGTTAGGATAAGCGTCAAAAAGTGGTTTTACAACTATAGAAAAAGTGTGTGTGTGTGTGTGTGCATGTAACAGGAGCAAACCTCCTGCCACTACACTGTTATGCTGTGTAATGCTGCAGCAGGAGGATTCTGTCCAAAATCGTTCTCCTGACTTCTGAAGCAGTCCAGTTTCTTGAGAAACGAAAGTGAAGAAAAGCCTTCTAACAACAACAACAACAGAGTAACCTGGACTACAACTATCCAAAGTTAAATCACACCGGGGCCTTCAATCAGGATTGAAACCCTTGAGTGTTTGCTAGAGTTGGATAATTACTTTGTTCATCCAGTCCTGGCCATTGTCTCTTGAAAAGCTATAGAGCCTTAACTGTAATATTTCACACTGGCTTATTGTTAAATTTTTTCAGTCTAAATAGGCACATTACATTATCTTTCTGATCGACCATGAAGCTTGCTAAGCATAAAGTGGTTAACAAACCAAATGAATGCTAAAGCCAGTAGTTCACAGTGCCAGCGCAGGAAGCTAAGTGGCCTGCATGCATGTTTAATGTAGCATTGTAAATGTGGGTCAGCAGGTCTGCTAGTCATTCTTCATCTGCATGAAATTCAGACTACACAGCAGCACAACACAACGCTAACATCCTGTCACTGGTATCACATGAAATGACAACAGCAATGTGAAATTAACTGCATCATGCTGATCCTTCGTTAAGTCCAATCAGAAAGATGTAACATCCTGTATACAGCTGTCAAAGACATAATGATTCCCAGCAGAAGCAGCCAACATTCTGTTGTCTTGGCAGTAATGCAGAAATAGGTCAAAAAGCTAAGTGCTATCGCCAAAAGCACATTCACTAAATGCTGTGTTGTCAGGCAGGTGATGAGAACAGAGCAAAAGCTGAATGACATACGCGAGGGAAGGGGGGGTGCTAAAGCATTCAGAGACAGTGCTAATAAATCCTAATCATTCCTCATATCTTTATTTGGTTTAACTTCCCAAAGCTTAACTTTTGGATGGTTTCTCATTATATGAGGAGCAATGTGTTGCGTGTCATAATGCAGTTGCTCTTTGTCTATGAACTAGCTTGGACTTTTGAGCTCGTGGAACTTGTTGGTTAAGTGGTGAAACACTTAATAATCCAACAAGATCCAGCCGTCTGTGACTTACTGCTTCTAAACAGAAAAGGATAATTATACAAAAACCACCTCCTCTCTAGGGAATGAGATATGAAATAACGAAACAAGGTCCATTAAGTCTGGCTCCTACTGTGAGAATTTCTATTGAGAAGGAACCACATCTAGACTAACCAAACCACACCTGGTAGTGTGTCGACAGCCCACAGGTTTACCGGTGACTAGGAACAAAGAAAATTGTGTCAGCTGTGTGGGCGTGAAGAGAACAGTGAGAGATAACAGCAGAAAGGAGTGTAAGGGGAAAAAGACAGGAATACACACAGACACACTCACTTTGTCGTTAACAGAATAACACCAAGGCCATGGGGAGTGGCAGGTTAAGATTCCTGACATGTTTGCAGCAACTGAGATATCCACAGGTGAGGGAGGGAAAGACAAGGACCAACAAAACCTAAAGGAGGCATTCCACAGCACTCTGGTCTGAAATATGCTCCACGCATGCACCATTTCCTCTGCAGATGTACATGCTGTTTTCAACAATGTTGACTTTCTCTGAATCTTAAATAGAGCAATGTCATTTTGATAGTTGGTGGTAGTGATGGTTTAGTTTATTTTCTTCCCACACAATACAGCTGCAGAAAGCGTAGCTTACCAAGGCAGGTACCTGTCAAACCTTCAGACAGTTCAGCTTGAACTACAGTTTTCTTTATATAGTTTTATAGTATTTAGTTCTATAGATCTATAGATCAGTATAACATTTCAAAGTATGATTCAAGCCACTGACAAGGTATAGGACCTCAGGAAATATTTAACTGACATATCAAACTGACTAAAGTTTAGAGTGGTGATTAGGGGGGGGTGATATATCGAATATACTCAATTCATCTTGACTTGTTCGACGTGTGATATAGTAATGACTATATTGTGACTATCACGTATAAATTCTAACGTTAAATAGACGGCATGTACTTCGCTTCGAGTTTCACTTCTCTGCCCCCTTACAGCTGACAGCTCACTCCCCAGCCCATCCAGTAAACTCCCAGCGTATGTGCATTTTATACCGCTTTAAGCCAAAAGCTCACTCCCCCGCCCATCCAGAAAAATTTCCTAGCAAATGCTCGTTTTGTGCTGGAATAACAGCAGAGGGAAGCAAACTCGCAGAAAGAGACGTGAAAGCGCAAGCGAAACCTCTAGAGCAGAGGTCCCCAAACACCGGAATAAAAAAAAGACTGTCAGAGTCTGCCATCTGCGCTTCGTATGTAAACATGCCTGGTGCATTGAGCACATTTGTGCAGCAAGAGGGTCAATTGCTGGCGACTGCAAATGACGGTGGCCTTTAAAGTAAGTTTGAGACTAACTTTTTTTAACACTTCAGCGTTTGAATCACCACAATAGAGATCGGCTTAATATTAATTTTAGGCTATACCGCCCAGCACTGGTGGTGGCCATTTATTCCGTTACTTCACCAGAGTTATTATATCCAGTTTTATAGGTGGGTGTGGTAGTAACAAACGATACAGGTTCAATTTTAAGGCTGATGCCATTTTCCAAATTTGAGATTTTAAAACAATCTGATACACGAGGTGATGATAACATTTTGTTATTGAAGAGCCCTGACCAAAAAATTTACTTTATGTAGCTGAAAAATAAACATGTTTTGTGTTAAATACAACCAGTACATAAAGCTACAATATGAAACTTGAGCTAGCGATAGCATGAGACTTGAAATAAATCTACTCTGTTTTACGGCTGGCTCTGTCGTTGCGCTGAAATAAATTATGTCAATTTAGTAAACTCACACTGAAGAGTCATTAACTCAAACAAGTGGGTAAAATGTTACTCACTATTCATGCCTGTGTCATCTTTGCTTTCAGTGTAGCAAATCTTGACCACACCTCGTCTCTGTTAACTTGAAAGGAACTTCCAGGTTTCTGTCTTCCTCCCCTCACACAATGCTTCCAGGTAAATAGTTTCTACAGTACGAGTATTACATAAGCCAGTGACAGACACAAGGAAGTTATGGGGGGAGGGAGAGATGGGGGAGAAAAAGGAAGGAAGAGAAAGCGGGTGGGGGATGGGCGTGGGTGGGTGGTATTCAAGGCCACGCAGGCGAGCTGACTGCCAGGCAGACTGTCTAAATCAGTGGGCTCTCTGTGCAGCCACTCACTCACTCACACACACACACATACACAGTCCACAAAAGGGAAAGGCATAACTGAATTCTTTCCTACCGATCTGAAAGGTAGCTGATATGAAGGGCAAAGTATTTCCAAGAAAAGTCAAGAGATTATAGAAAAGAGAGTTTCTGCTTGTCTTAATTAAAGCCCGAATTCTCCTGCTCACCTTTATTTACCTGCAGCACTCTCTGCTGGTTAGTGCTCTCTCCCAATTTCGAAATTACTTTACACCTAGTTTGCCGTTTGCGTGCTGCAGTTCTGTTTGACCATATCAGACGACACATACTGTTGCTGTTATCTGCAGCAGGCTATCAGTCGATTTATCAATCCAGATGTCAGCAATAATTGTCAGTCGTACCTCTCAACAGGAAATAGCGGTGAAGCTAGTGAACAGATACTAAGCTCAGCATCACATGCTAACCCTCACTCTTCGTTCAGATGAAATGTAATCAATGCATGCAAATTTAAATTAATAGATTTAATAGCAATTACATTTGTGTTGTTGTATGTTGAGTTATATCAACTATATAACTAAAACTAAGAAACAATCTATCTTTAAACTGAAACATTTGTTTTAATTATTACCAGTATTGAGCATTTATGCACTAGACAAACCACAGTAAGTACACTGACCTTAATCAGTTAAGTTAAAACCAGGATGTTAACTGTGTTCTGGTAAATACTGGTTGAGGTCAGTGTGGTTAATATTCAAACAGACATTTTGGCACATGTCCCGTCTTTATTTGGGTGGATCTGTGGAATGCCACAGTCAATATGAGCGTCCTGGTGGGACAGAGTGCAAGAAGCTGCCTCTGTAATCACAATCAGGTTTGGGACCTACGTCACCCCCAGCTCGCTCACCCTCTGTCTGCTGGTTTCCTATCAAGTGTAAAAAGTAGTACGTTGCTGCCACAGAGCAAACAAGTTAGTGCTACAAATCAAAAGCCTGTTTGTGTGTGTGTGTGTGTGTGTGTGTTTGTTATTTTTAATCAAAGAGTAGAAGTCTCCATTTAACTCTAAGCTATCTTCAGGGCAAAGCAAACACACACAGCCTGGACAAGTTCAAACACAGCTGAAATATCCTCAGCAATGTGCTACCTGAAGGAAGACATACCAAAGGCAACTATATCACAATGTAAATGCATGAGAACCTAGAAATGAGCACTACTTAAAAAGCCTGTTTTTTTGCGGTAGTGGGGGTTAAGGCACATTACATTTTTAACAACAGCCCTATCTGTTATCTGATCATCTTCTCAACTGTTTACTCTCCTTGCAATCTAAACACAGTGTTAGATTCATATGTCTCTTTACATTCACTTCACATCCTCTGGTCACGCAAAACAGCCGAGCAGTTTTCTGACACCAAAATATGGAACGCACAGTCTGCACCTTTACACATAAGAGAGTCAAGCGAGACTGAGCTTAAAACCTGTTTTACAACATAGCAAAGATCATGAACAAGTCCGACTGCACACAACCACAGGAACCACAGGCTGCACTTCGAGCGAGATGCAGTAGGCAGGTTTCATAATACAGTACAGAAGACTGGCAACATACACAAGCATTAAGATCAGAGTGTTTCCTTTACATTCAGACAGCGTGACCATCACACCAACCACTCTCTGTAGCATCATCCACCCATGCACACACTTTTTTTTTAACTCATGCAGGTGACATCAAAAACAGTAGCTGTGTTTAATTTGTAGGTGAACGGTCCTGAATATGTGATGCTGTCAACCTTAACTTGGAGGATTAATTTAATGACGTTACTCTGCTGGGTCAGGGGTCCACGTTAGACACTGAGCCTGGGTCCTGTCTGATCCACTGTTAGGTGAAGTCAAGCATGGATTTGGGTGTGGGAGCTTGCAGTGATGTTACAGTCTGCCACGGTCATGGAAATAATTAAAGTCACGACACAGTGTGCTCCATAAAAAGAGAAAAGAAAATATACTCTCTACATGTGCCTTTAAGCAAATGAAAAAAGGAGAAGCAGTACTGTGAGAAGATGCTAAGTTAATTTCAGGAGTTTCCTGTTTAACACTTGTCAACAACTAGAAACTAGAATCAACCGGTCCTAATTTTAGCTTACTCGGAATAAACTGGGAATTTCATGCTCCTGCAATGTTTTCATGACACCAAATAGTTTTGCAGAAGCCATGTTGACACCAGTTATTGGGGGGTTAACGTCAGCTCGTGTTAACATTAGCTCGAAATGTAGCCGAGTCCAGGGATGGAGGCGGCGTTATCCAACGTTAAGCAGACAGTTAGCTGGCTAGGCTAACCAGCGAGCTAACTGACATGCTAACTTTAACTCCCTGCTGTCAATAGGTCGCGGCGTTATTTAAGACGCTGACACATGCTTTAAAGCTTTCAAGCAACCGTGTTCGACTCGTTTTTAACGTCACGGCGAGTGGAAAAAGAAAAGACACTTCACGTATACACATAACACAGGCGCCACATCATGGAAAACTTACCCATTCCTGTCTTTCGCACCGCCTCGCTATCAAACGCTGGGAATGTCTTGTCTCCAGCAGCCTCACTGCTAGCTACTAGCCAGGTGACGTTAGATGCGTATATTATTTTGTTTCTGTCGATTCGCTGCCGAAAAAAATTAAATAAATCAACGGAGCAGTATATCCATTCGTTGTTGCCCCAGCAGGAGCAACAGCAGCCTCCCCACTTCTCTGTTGGTGGTGCTTCAAGATTATTGTGCAGGAAGTTAGCCAGGAGTCTCCACCTTTCTCTAGACCTGGCTCCGCCGCGGCTTACAGCTGCCACCAAAATACCAAGCAGCAGGAAACTGCGCGGTGTTTTCCGCAGGACAGTCCCGCGAGAGGAATGTTTAACGGGACGATAAGTCCGCCTGTATTACCGGGCGACTCAGCTGATCCCGAATTAAGACTCAGACACGTCGAAAAAGACTTTTGCCTGCAGAAATTACTACTAAAGAAAGTTACACGCCAAACCTCCATTAGTATTAAAGTGCTGTAATAGTATTAAAGTACTTTAATAAGTATTTTAGCAGGTTTTCGTATGACAGAACCGTATGATGTGATTTGTAGTGGTTGATACTTTTGGTCTATTTAAAGTGCGAACTGTACAACTTAAAAAAAGTAGTGCTAAACCAGCCTGGTTGATGGTTTTTGTGGGTTTTATCTTTTCCTGTAAATATACACTACCAGTCCACACATAGAAATGAGCGTGTTTGTGAAAAAAAGCAGATTTCATAACATCAAATTTATCAGAAGTAATGTGTAGACACTGTTCATATTGTAAATGACTATTTTAGCTGAAAACAAATGTTTTTTTTAATGAATATTTACATAAACATACAGAGGCCTAAACTCTGCCAACATTAGTTCTGTCTTCCAATAGCATGTTATGTTTGCTAATGCTAATGTATTCATTTAAAAGGAGAACTGATCATTAGAAAACCATGTGCAATGATGGTAACACAACTGAAGACATGAAAAACATGCTCATTCAATGTGTGTCTAAACTTATGACTGGTAGTTTAGGTAGAAAGGCTGATTTATGGCTCATATAAAACATAATAAACCTCAACCTGCTCTAGATGTCATATGTAGCTATAAAAAAACAGCTAGTCCCACAGCTGAAAACAACACAGCACACACTGTAAGTTGTAATGGTTGTTCTAACTTGCATAATTTAGTTAACTTTACTCTATTATCAAAAATATTCATTTTTTCGGTTTTAATCAAGCAAGAGTAAATAGCAGGAGGGAAAAAAATCGATTTACTTGTTGTTTTTAAGTGAAGCTTGTTAAAACAATCAAGCAGCCACAAAGTAAGATAGCTTTCAATCAGATAGAAAGCAGGCAGAAATTACAGTGCAATTCAGACCAAACCCCTCACCAGCCCAGTCATTGTTCAAAAGAACATTGACTTTTTATCAGCACCTTCTGCTGACATTTGCCAAAAAGGGAAGGGGGATTACATTTTTCCAAAGTGCTCCACTACATTTAGTGCCTTAGTAGTCTGTAACATTTCATACTGTTGTGGGCACTGGTTAATTAGAGCTAATCTGTGCTGGGAGCTATGTTGCTGGTGCACAGCAGATAGAGAATTTCACTTGAAGGTTTCACTTTTTTAAACTGCTATGTTGAAATTTGTCTTTCTATAAAAGCAATAATGTGTGGTCCATTGTGATTCATTAATATTTTCAGATTTAAATCTCTCTTGATGCATTGAATTTTGGAAATGTCACGCATTGGTTCTGGCACAATAGGATCTTCCTGTCGGCTGATCGGCGACACGAGAACTTTTTGGTGTTAGCTTATTTGTGTTATTCAGATCCTGTGTTCGCTAATATTTTAGTCTTTTCTTTCAAGATAAACAGTCATGTAACGTGATTTTTACCCTTCAGTTGTAAATTCTGAAGATAAAAAACATCCATGTTTCATTGGACTCAAAAACTCCTATCTACAATCCTAAGCCCAGCTTGTCCCACAGTTGTGGTTACAGTGGGCCCAGTGCCTGCTGTCAATTACCAGCTTATCTCTCTGACACCAGACAATAAAAAGGAAGTAGTTGAGGGCAAATTCATCCTGACAGGAGCTATTTAAGCTAAATGTCAACAACATTTCAAAAGGCAGTGTAAACACAAATGCTATGCAAATGCGTCTGACCACACACACACAAACACACACAGAGCAGTTCATTGTTGGTCAGGATGAATGACATGAGTGGAATAGCGGTTTTCTAGGTGGATTATGGGAACTAACTATTCTGGTATCCCGTTTGATGTGTGTGTTTATTTATTGTACATTATCTTTTGTTGTCCATTTTGATAAGAATTGATTTAGAAAGAAAGATCACTTAAAGCGTCTTACCTTCATTTTCATTAACAACTAACAGGTTTATCTGCAGATATGGCAGCACCTGGCAAAAGGACTAACAGTTTGGTAACAGGACTCTGTTGCGTGATGACAAATTTAAACTCTCTGGGCAGAACTCCAAGCTCCGAGCTCTGTGTCTGGTGGACACCAGGCACAGCTCATCACCTGCTAATGCCAGCTCTATGGGGAAACATGGCGATTGCAGCATCATGCTATGAGGGGGATTCACACACAGGAAAACATGCACAAAGTGAAGAGGATTGGACACTTAATAATGTGGCTGTGCAGCAGTTCTTGAAACATATATTGTTTGTTTGTGCTGTACATGACTGAACAACAACAGTTTTGATGTAAAAAAAAATACTGCAGGGGACACAGTGTGCAAACACTTCCAGTGAAGCTGATTAATGGTGGGCAGCGACAGAGTGCATTGTGGTGAGCAGCTGCCAGGTATTAGACTGTTGGCAGCTCACATGTTAAGAACTTGAATTTTAGATTTGCATTAATTGTGACTACCTGACAAAACAAAGACAAATGAGCTGCAGATTCAGAAAAAAGCACATACGATAAACAGTAAGCAGATAAAAACACAGATATACAATCCTACATTTACGCTGTATCCAAACATATTGACGTTGAGTTCAGTTGCATCATTTACTGTAAGTGTAAGTGCTCATAAAAACTCCTATTACTCAGCTTTGTGTACTGTGGCTTTGCTGTGTAACCTAGAACCCTCTTGTGGGTAAAATGTGAAACTGCAACAACATTATATATCTGGTCATGCTTTAGTCTGCGTTACGTACTGTATTTAACAAATTACTGATGCTACATGTAAGAGCTATAATATGCATGCGAAATGAAAAACATACTATATGAAGAAGTTATGAGGAGAACTGTTGAGAAAGTGAAGATGAAAACATACTTTTTACATGAGTGTTCAAACAAGATGTGCATTTGCATAACGACTGTCTCTTGTTTACATGTTTTTAATCCTCATTGTCTGCAAGCAATCACAAAACATAAAGAAATCATTACTGTGAGCTTTGTTCTTAATAAAAATTAATTCTACTCTGTAGGAATGTGAATGTTTAACCGGCACTTCTGATGAGACTGAGTCAGGGGATAAGTTTGTAAGTTGTAATGACCATGTTTGATCAGTAGAGGTCAGAGCAGCCTTAAGGTTGTGTTGATGCTGCCTACTGCAGCTTAGCTGTTTCAGTTTATCCAGGTTTCTTCAAAATAAAATATTACTTATCATTTTCTGCAATTACAACAATGTAAATACTAAGCAGCTGAATTCCATTTATGTGCTTCAGTTTCATGGTCCTGTTTATAAGTTTTACCCACCATCTCGGACATGTCACTGACTGGTCGTGTGGCCTGCGGTTTATGCTTGTAACTGTATTTGCTGTGGTATGGGGATTATCACTTGCAGACTCGCCATTACTCTTCTGATGAATGTGGTTCATTAAGATCACACATTTGTCCGCCTTAAAGTCTTCTCATGGCTCAGCTCTTCATTAACATCCATCATGGAGAATGTCTAACTAACTGACTGTAACACAAATCATTGTCTCTAAATATGAAGACTTTGTTTAATTTGCATTATAACAGTAAATCAAATGTTGTTCACAATGGAATCCACCACTTGCAGATTTGGGTATAAAGAGAAGCTTTGAATTCAGCTGCAGTAGAAATAAACATTTACTCGCTGAAATGGAAACACGATGCATCACACACATCTAACAAAGAGACTCAAATGAAATTGATAGTGTAAATATTAACATATTAGGATTGGTGTTTTATGGAGTATACATGTGGGATAGAGTCAAGTTGTGAGACAAGTTATAAACAGACTGACAGTCGTAGTCTGAGAGGCCAAAAGACTTATTTCTATGGACGTGTGTTAAAAGAGTGAGGCAATATTTAAAGAGGCAGTAAAGTAACTAAAGCCTTTAATTTATCACCTGCTGATGATTTATTTTACTTAATGCAGAATGTATGAGCACAGTTCTGACAATATGCCTGAGGGGCATAAAGCGTATGAACAATAAATCAGTCACAAGTTTGACACATGGAAATCTGTGTAGGACAGGCTCATTGATTACAAACACCTACATCTGGTTAACAGCTATACAAAAAAAAATAAAAGAGTATTTAAAACAGTGGCTGAAAAGCCCATCCAGATCTAAAGAAGATACAGGTCAGAGACACCAGATTTATTTCCCAATCAATCTAAGAGTATAAAGTGATCTAAGGTGGAAGAAAACACATTGAGATAAAGTAATAGAAGCAAAGAAAAAAAATCACTAACAACTGTATAAATAGGAGCTTCAGCTCTTTGTAGAACTTAAGATGATAATTGAAGGTTAGAGACTGGTCAGTATTTATCTGAGACTTTGGATTAATGTTGGTTTTCTTATGGAGAGGTTTAACAACAACAGTTTTAAAACTAGTGGAGACAATGGCAGTTGTAGGTGAACAAATCAACAGTATTTAGCAGTGTAGGTCCAAAGACTTGCCAGAGAAGGTTAAGGAGCCATGTAGGATTAATGTAGTGGCCAACATTATCTTAGACAATGATTCAATAAATAAAGTGTGAACTCTTATTAAAGCACAGTCTTTGGGGATTGTTGTGCTTTTGTATCTAATCACATTTTGTGCTGCAGAAAAAACTCTGTAGTGGGATAGCAGCTAGAACACAGAAATTTAATGTACTGTTGTGGATTAAATAAAAGAAATAAGCTGCTGTAGCATGTGAGGTGGACCTCTTCGACTGTCTAGTTTTGGTATTGAAGGGTGCAACTGAAACAAGGAGACTAGAATGTGCTGTGTTTAAGACCGTGTCTACATTAAATGGGTAAATCTGTTGTCTGAAACGGTGGTTTTCTTCCTCTTAACCGGGAGGTTCTGCAGAACGGCCTGTGGAGGGTGTAACATTTGGTGTTGTAATGAAGGGGTAAAATGTAGCTCTGGTATAAAGGCTGTTATAATGTTACCCAAACAGGCAGTAATGCTGCATTTTACCACGAAAAGCATTCAGACTTCTTTGTCTGGGCGGACAAAGAAGTTCAGTATGCTCATTCTCCTGTACTGCTCTGTGCGGTGTACTGTGACAAAGCCATAACTCCAAAATTCCTGTGACAAACACTACATAGAGCAGAACAAGATATAGTATACTGTTTCTTCTTCGCCCTATTTTCTGTGGTTGGATTGGTTGTCAGTCCTTCATGCATAGTTAGTAGGAGGAAAATGAACTATTTACACGTCTATCTCCATTTTAATTTGGGCGGAAATAAATGCAGTTAAAAACCTGAAAACGCTTAAGGGTTTAGAATTCACCTGGCTTAATGTAGACATAAGACACTGGCCCAATTTTCAAAAGGAGCCACAAGCACCATGAAGAACACTTCAAGTCGATGAACCAGCGTCTTGAATGATTAACACATTTGCACCAGTGTTGCTTCAAATCGAGAAAGTGATCTAACATTATGGACGAGATGGGGCAGTCAGACAGATCAGAAACTACTATTCCACGGGGTACAATTAAGTGGAGGGTGTTACCACTGCAATGAGTAGGTTCATGATCAAATGAGGTGAAACCAAACGTATCAATATGTGCCAGGAAGGAGGGAGACACAACTAGACCCAAGTTGTAATAAACTGGAATTATCCTTCAAAAGGAATTACAACAGCAGTGATTAAAATGTTTGGGTGGGCTGCTGTTTGTGGGTGTTAATAGTACATGGTTGTATGCCTGCTTAGGGCATTTAAGTCGCTCAAACACACACAGACCAATCCTCTTTTCCCCATAACAGCCTGTTTTGGCTTCAGTGCTATATAAGGCAATTTCATCTAGTAACTGCAGTGTGAGGATATGTGTGGCCCTGCAGCTACTGAGGCTGTTTATCCCACTGAACATTAGCTGAGCTCTGCAGCATGAGTGAGCAGCAGTGCTGGTCAGGACAAGCTCTATGTGTAATGTTCCCACAGCTTCCCATTCTTTACTGACCCCTAACGTTAAAAGGGTCTGCTTAATTCTTAACTTTTCATGGATTTCCACTTCCTCTCTAATCACCCCATGAAGTCACCTACTTATGTTCACTTCTTTTCCTCCCAGCAAATGCAAAGTGGCACGTTTCATCCCTTTATCTCTTCCCCCTCGCCCTCCCTCGCTCACTCAGAGTCCACTCTCTTCTGCTCCACGTGCAGGGCAGATGGTGCTCTGCTCTTTTATCAGCTGCTGCTATTTGCGGTAACGTCTAAGGCGGTGAGCACGTCAGCCTGTGCATATGCAGACTGTTTACTGACGACCTGCCTCGGAGGCCAGTACACCGCACGTCTGCATATCTTGAAAGCCGGACAGTAACTAGATGGATGACAGGTTGACTATGTGGAACAGATGACCGAGTGACTGGCTTGAACCTTCATGTTTGCCCCACTGGCACATATGGCACAGTGGAGGTCCCACAGTTGGTGTCTGATACTATAATGAAAGATTAGTCCAATTAGAAGTTGTAAAGAAGAACAGGGTTGTTAAGAGTGGTTGCTTCAGTTTTGTCATAGAATGTAAACAGATACTTAATTGTTCCAAAAACTACTATGATCAGGGTTTCGCTAAATTTGCACAACTAAAACTGCTTCATAGCTATTTATTATTAATGTATTAGTAGTAGCTATAGAGTTAAATATCTTCTGTACACTGATATATTGATAGCTACGAGCCATGATTTTGGAACTGATTCTAATGTCAGGGAGCACGACCCCAGCCCCTGATTAATGACCTAAACGACCAACAATCATGCTCCCTGAAAAATGATCACATATCTGATGCACTGAAGGATCTTTCAGCTCATTGTTTTGCTTTTTACGATCTGCAACTTTCTCATCAACCCTGTTCTGCTCCACAGGTCGACGGTTTTATTCTTCATACAACACAAAAACACAACCTGATGGTGAAACATTTTATTTGGTTGCTTATTCAAGTTAAATTCAAAATCCTGCCTTCTACCTCAGCTTCATTACACCCTCACAGCGAACATTACTGCATGTCAAAGGGCAGCTCACTGAATCTGTGTTGTACATAAAAATCCCTCCAGGGGATAACACTGACCTCCTTTCCATAGCAGAGGCAAATAAGGATAACAGCCCATCTGTAAACTTGGAATTTAAAGCACAAGATCAAAAATACGATAAAATTATCCATATGTTGAGCTAAATTATTGAGAGAGTTCTAAAAATGAACAGCAACATGCCCTCATGTTGTTTTAAGGGGGAAACCGGATAGTTCAGTATAATGGAATGACTCCGTAATGGAAACCAGGATGATGACTAAGGCCCGGTTAGCCATGCTTAACGACTCTGACTGAAACTAGGCTGTACCACAAATTCAGGGGCTACAGACAAGCTGAGAGCTTACATTCACCTAAAGGGACAATTCTAATGTTCTACTGGTTGTTACACAAGTATTTTTCTAATTTTTATTCATGTGGTTTTCTGGAGCTGTTGTGCAGTCAGTATGTGGATAAAGATTCTCATATGTCCAGACAAAGTCATCTGGAACATGAGTCACGGTGACTGGACTTCTATCTTGTTAGCATGAAATGTTTCACAACTCGACAAAAGTTGGTTAGAGACCCAAATATGCCAACCCGGGTTGTTTTGTTTCCCACCTGACCTGAATAAGCTTGTGAGGTAGATAATAGAAAGGGTGTGCGTAGTGCAGACTCATTTGGATGTAATGGTCACAACACCTATGACCCTGTTTCATATATCCCAAAATGAATTTTTAGGTGTAGTCTCCCTGTAGGATTTATGAAGTGGTCTTCCTGAGGATAGATGAAATGGGAAGCAGGTTGTGTCTGTTGCTTACACCTCTTTTGTGGGAGAATTTTGACTTATTACTTCAGGGTCATTTTTGTATGGAATCAATTCATACAAGAAATTAAAGAATGAAAATAAGTAAGGATGCTACAAAAGTAACTAATCAAATGCAAATATTGAATATAATATAGAAGTTATCTGATTGGTTAGAAAGGTGAGCCTCACTCAAAAACTTGTAGAAGTAGTTTTTTGTTTTGCTGTCTTAAGACAGCATCTCCCCACACTAAGATACTTTATAGAACAAATTTCTACTAAATAAAGAAGCACAAAATGTTATGTACTGTAATGAAACCGACAAAAACGTATAAAAAATTGTCAGCCTATATGGAAGATCTAATGTCGTCTGAATAACGGAGAGTTCAAGACGTGAGTCTGTTTCAAGCTTATTACGAATCGAGAATATTGAGGTCGGCGTTTGGGGGAACAGTCTGCTTGATGTAGAATGATGTGGATGATCTCACCTCGCCGCCTGAATCACACCTTGGACGTGAATATTTAACACAGATGAAGGTTCGTCAAGGACATGACATTCATGGGACTAAATCGGCTGCAATTGGCTGACACGCGTCGCTAAGTCCCGCCTCTTCGCGTGAACGTCACCGCGGCAGTTTCTCTGCGCTGTGCGGAGCGCGCACGGGACGAGCCGCACTGCACACCGACACCAAACCTGGACTTGGAGGTTGTGGGTGGGGGAAACGAGGCGGCGATGCCACTGTGGCTCTCATCCATCATCGCTATGGGAATTACCACAGCGTTCTCAGGGAAGCAGACTCTCATCCCGCTCCACCTGGAGACACAGACTATAAAACGCTGCAGTTGAGACTGTCGCTGCATCAGTCTGTCTCAGCTTCTCTCCTCCTGTGAGCTGAGGAGGATGGTGATGATGAGGGTGATGATGATGAGGCGCATCTAGAGATGAGAAGTGCCTCTGTAGAAGACAACTTGGACAAAGACGTCTGCTCGACCCTCGTCATTTGTGTTTTTTAAACCGGGAGGATGCCCGTTACGCGCGTGTCCGCCGTGGTGAGTACAGCGCACTTCATTCACCTCCTCGCTTTGTTTTTCATTCTTTATTCTAAAGACTCACCCAGCAGGTTCTCCACGTTAAAGGGCCAGTGCATGTTTTTTCCGTTTCAGTATCACACTGAACTTCAAAATCCAGTATCTAAAACAGTTTCACTTAAAAGTTAAAGGAGCGTTAAATAACCCGCAGAAGGGCCATTCCTCATAGGACTGAACATCTTGTGGGTGTGCATTTTACACCAGTGTTGATGAACAACACAACAGAGACTCCAGTGGAAGGATGGAGAAAGAAAGGGAAGCCAGCCGTCTATTGTTTACCCACAGAGCAAGTGCAAATATCTTGACTGGCACAATGAAAAGATGACAGGAAACAAAACATTTAACACAGTAACATGCGTTTAATTAGCAAAACATAGATGTCTTAGGACACTTTTTTAAGAAAAAAAATATTTTATTAAAACTCTTACAACCTTGTGGCCCGTTGTTAGAAATAAGCGTAATAAGAAGCGTTTTATAGTTTCTGCATTTATGTGGCACGGGTCTCCATGATGTAAATGTTGTCATGAGTAAGTCAGTTGAAATGCCTGTCTCAACAATCACCCAGTGCAGACACAAGAAAATGGTATCTGTACCTGATGTCACCCAGACCAAAACTCATGGAGTCCAAACAAAGTAGTAGCGTGAGGTCAGGGTTGATCCAAGATGTGCTTGTACTTAAGTTTTTTTGGCTGTGCCATGTGTGCATGTGAGAACAGAACCACAATGTCCAGTAAAATGGGCAACGAGCATAGCCAATGCGTTTCAATAACCTGGTGAGGTAACAGGTGGATGAATGCTTAATATAAAACAAACATATTGTTTGGGTATCAGGTTTGGTTTGCAACTTTGTGCGTTGGATAAACAGTATAAAGATCTCAGGTTTAGTCGTGTGCAGCACATATTTTACATTTGGCAGTAAGAAAAGCACATATGTAAATAATTCAATGAATGATGGCTGAGTTTGATTTGTATTATAGCAGTAAAAGTACTTTTCTCACTGTGACAAGTCAGATTGTCTGCTTTGAAGAGAGGCATGCTGGGACAATAAAGACTGCTGCACTTTCAAGCTTCTCTATAGCTGTAGGAATTAACTTCCACCAGTGTTTGCATGTCTGCTGTTCCCTGCTTCAGTCATTAGTGATCAGCTCAAACGTCAACACAAATAATCATTGCTGGCTATTGTTGGCGATAAATTCAGCGCGGCTGAATCCAAACAGAGTCTCTTTCTCTGAGCTGAAATGAGCTGTGACCGCAGCGCAGGAACACGCGAGGACACACAGCAACAGGTGCTGTCTGGAGTGTGCGTGAATGTGTGTGTTGGTAGAAGGGGGAAGTGAATACATGAGCGTAAGAGTGTGCACGTTTATATTTTTATCAGTGTTTGTTTGACAGTGTGTGTTTGTGGTTAGGGCCCAGTTTAATTAGAGAGTAATTACAGCTTAATGGCGATTGCCACACACACACACACACACACACACACACACACACACACACACACACACACACACACACAAACACTCCCGTAAACTGTAGCTTGATTATTTCTGTGATTCCTGGAAAACTGCCCAATTTCTAACGGTATCACAACATTGAGCCATGTGAAAACCGCACTTCCTTCTTTGTGGTTAAGCACGTTTTTTAGCATGAGACAGTTTGTGTGCCTGTGTTACGAGGCCTTCAGGTGTCTGACATATCCTGAGGTCACATGTGCAGCTTGTCAGACCATGTGCATGTTAACTGCTCATTTTACGACGTGATTAAGAAATGTAATGAGACTACTTGATGTGCTTTTGCTTGAAGTACACACATATAAGTTTCATGTGTGTGGTAAAGTCATGGGGCAAAGATACTGTATGCTCCAGACATTGTGGGATTGCATTTGCATGAAAGTTAGAGGACTAGTAAAAGACAGCAAAAGTAAAAGAAGAAGCTGAAATATATTTGGGCTGTGACATGTCAAGTCCACATTAAAGAACTAGAAGTGACTTCCAACATGGGTTCTGACTATTGCTAACAGTGCGGGACACACGGTCTGTGAGCCAATGTTGGCTTGGTGTGTGACGACTCATTTTCTATGTTCTTCCAGCATGTAGTACCACATAAACTCCACTCTACTTGCCTCTCTTGGTTTTCCATCAGGCTAAAGTTGTGGATAGTATCTTGTACCTGGTAGTGTTTTGGTATCACCTCTGTATAGGTGATGATACAGAAGGGTAACACTGGTGACTACTGATTGGTCAGTAACCCTAACCCTAACTGTGAAGTGTTTTTTTCCTTAAAATCTCCTGATTTTCCATTTGTCTTCAGCCTTTTCTCTGCGACAAGCAGTAACATACCAACAAACCAGAATGGCATTATCACGCAAGCAAGGATGTGAGAACAGGTTCAGCTTCAGACAAGCAAACTGTGTCCTGGGTGTGTCTCTGGAGATGCCTGCTAGCTGCTGCTGGAGGTAGAATTACAGGCTGTTCTGTTCAGAGTCACAAAGTCAGATGGGAAGGGGGGCTGCGGAGTGTGACTGTGTGTATTGTGGTTGGGGGGGGGCTCAATAGGCACCTGCTCTGCAGCGATGCCGCAATGTTGCCCGCTGTATATGATGTAAACAAGAGCTGCCTGACTGATGACTCCAGCCTCAGATCTCTACCTTCAGTCTGTCTGTGAGTCACAGAGACGTCAGCTGAATAGCTCCTCTGTGATCCCCTCCACAGTTTCCACCAGGAAGATTAAACCCCAGCACACAACTAAATGAAAATCTCTGAGATAGATTACCTGGAGGAGCTGTTCATGAATAGATTCTTACAAATGTTATAATCTTTATACATATATACTACTTAGTTTCATGCTAGAGATCATGACATTGCATGCCAGCAGAGGGTCTGTATAGTAAGACCATTATAACATAACACTACAGACATTATATTTGGGTTTAAGAAATAGAGCAAATGACTGATTTTTAGACACAGAAACTCTGGTAGCTCTGTAAACTCTAGATGCTATCATTTTCCACATTACTAAAACTGCCTGGTAAATTCTCATGTGTGTCACACTCTAAAACCCCAGTGTGTAACACATGCCTCATCCAAGCCCAAGAAATTCCAAATGATGTCACTATGACACAGCAAGGTTATTATTTTCAGTGGATTACAAAGCTCCGCTAGATCATTGCAGGACATTATTAACTAGTTATGACTATTACACTGATGCTGGTTGGTGGAATAGCCCTGTTACTATACAGGTGAAGTAGATGTAAAGCAAGGAAGGAGGGGTGAGGGTTTTCACTCTTCCTAGAAATGGAGGTAGCAAAAACCCTCTGACAGTTGAACAGAAAGGCAGAAACAGCAGAGTTAGCTGTAGATGGACAGTGATACAGTGATATTGATAGCCCAGTTTTTGTCCCATCACCTAGTGTGTGGCTGTGTGATTGGCTGGACAGCCTGTGCACCAAGCAGACGATATAGCCATGGGCACTGCAGCAGTACATATATACAAAGCTGGCATAATAAGAGGAAAGCTGGCAGCACCAAGACTGAAATTGATTCATGTATTGCTGATCTGCAAATGTGGCTGTGTAGAGGCTCCAGACAGCGTCTGTCTTACACTGACAGAGTGACTGGCTGCACTTTGTTTCCTTTTTCAGTTATGTTGTGGTAAATGCAGCAAAATACGACTGGTGGCCTGTCTCTGGTTGGGAAGCAAGGGGCAGAGATAGTGAAGGCACCACCACAGAAAGATCCAGACAGTGCTGCCATTAGCACACTGCAACTCTGACTTGTTGAACAGCAGCCGCTGCAGTAATTATCCTGATTGGCTTAAAACCATAGCTGCAGATAGAGCTGGGTTGTCTGAGTTCAGTCTGATCCCCAGTGAGCTTTATCAAAAGCCCAAAGGAAGAAATGTATGTTGATCACTTTCTTTGTCTGTCTTCTCTTCCATTGCCTTTAGATATCACTTAACAAGTCTCTGCATTTTCAAACACAGATGTTTCACAGAAGTAAATTAGAGAGAGATAGAGAGATTAGCTGAACAGTTTACAAATCTCAGTCTTTTCAGAAATTCGTATGTTTAGGCAGTAAAGGACGCTCACGTAGCTGCCGTGTTTCAAAGACTAAATCAGAACCGCATGAAAACCATGAGCGTTACTGAGTGTTTAATACCAGCATGCTTTTCCTGCCACAGCCTCGTATTAAATAGTGGGTGATACACCTCAATTATGGTAATGTTCAGGACATGCTGTTTTAATAATAAAATTCAGTAAACAAGAAGAAATGGCTACAGAGAGTGAGGGGGTGGTTGCTTGCAGTAGGGGGGGATCATTGTCATCACTGTCCCACAACAAGCAAAATGTCCCCGTTTACTGCTGCATGTGCTTCCTACTAGCATTTTAACTTTGAACATTGATGTCAATGAAGGCATTGATGTTACTGACGCAAGTGAGCTGCGAGCCGCGTGTCGAGAACATGCTCTGATGTTTATGGATGAGGTCCCAGGAAGGAACGCACAAAGAGCTGAATGGGTGGTGTTGTGAAAGGACAATGGAGGCTTGGAAGAATGGGCAACTTTATCCATGTTAGCTATCATAAAATTACTTTGACTGTTCATCACGACTTCTCCAATAAATGAAATCCATGAAAACCCCTGATTTTATATGTGTGGTCAGTTTATGAGCGACCAAAACCTCTTCGCCACTTCCTCAGGACACCTGATGCACTGGCACTGCTCTGGTATGACCTTGAACTAGCAGTCTTTGTTCAGCTGGATCACGGATAACAAACAGTCACATGCGTCATCAGCAAAGTCCCCCCCCCCCCACCAGCGCATCTCTTCAAACACACCACTTTGTGCCACATACTCACACACGAGCTGCTAATCTTCACTCACATTTGTCTGACTCACATTTTTACATGCTGATCCACACTCTAACTGGCCTGCCCCCATCCTGTGATTTACTTTCTGTACCTCACCCGTTTTTCATAAATGATGGGGTTAAAACATTCACACTGACAAAAGCTCAGAAATGATGTTGATGATGAAAAAAGGGTTTTAAAGTACAACTCATGGCAGAGCTGCTAGATTTTATTGTATTAGTTTGTATTGGGGGACCGGTGAGGTTACATTTCTATAAGATTTCATATGGTCGATACGGAAACTTAGGACTCTTTTTGAAAATGTCATCTGAACTATCACTATTGGACATAGACCTCTAACTGCCTGATGTAAATTGTTCTGACATGACTCATTCAGTTTGTGTGTGTGTGTGTGTGTGTGTGTGTGAACTCAGACATGTGGGGCTTATTCCCC
Source organism: Ctenopoma multispine (assembly GCA_034779795.1). NCBI lineage: Eukaryota > Metazoa > Chordata > Actinopteri > Anabantiformes > Anabantidae > Ctenopoma > Ctenopoma multispine. Next base: position 2,976,658 of record JAUYWH010000016.1, read on the forward strand.
TAAACCCAGTGAGCTGTTCGCTTCCCAACAGAAGTGAGAGGGGAGCCTGAAACCCCGAGTCATGAGTCTCTCTTCTACTCTCGGATGTGGCTGTAAAGTGAAAGCACACTGTTGGGCACTTAACCAAAGAGGGACAAGATGAGAGAATGAGTAAATGAAATGACACTGGATTAAAGAGGTTTCTGAATTTTCCTGGAGAACAATGACAGAAGGAGTTTGATTCTGGACTTTCCAGAATCGACAGAACGTAACGTTACACAGCACATCCATGTTTTCCTGCTTGGCCGTAGCTCTGGTGACTCCACATTTGTCTGGGTGTCGTAATGCTTGCTCACTGCTGCTCACTGCTGGTCAGGAATTGGATTTGATAATTTCATGCTTAGGTTTTGTGGCTTAATAACTTAAAACTTGCACTACCCAACCAGCTGCTGATCTGTCATGCCATCTTTTTATCCATCCATCCATCCATCCTTCCATCCATCCATCCATCCATCCATCCATCCATGCATTCAGGAAATAAATGTTTTGAGTATGTTTCTGTTTTATCCAACACTCATTAACTGCTACATTGTCTTCTCCTCTTAGCTCTTCTATACGGTGGTGGTGGAGCTCTCAGCCCGGGTTTTGACCACAACCAGCTCAGCTGACCAGCCCGTCCTCTCTCCCCGCCACTATCAGCACACAGACCCCAGCTCGGGGACCCAGCTGGTCTGCAACAAGTGCCCGGCAGGCACCTATGTGTCAGTGCACTGTTCGCCCACCGCTGTGAGGGAGTGCAGCCCCTGCCCTGAAGGCACATTCACGCGGGGCGAGAATGGGGTCCAGCAATGCCATCGCTGTCAGGATCTGTGTCCTGCAGGCCTTATTGAGAAGTCGCCCTGCATGGCCACCCACGACCGCATCTGCACTTGTCCACCCAGAAGTTTCTTTTCGGGGGAAGGTGGCACAGAGTGTAAGCCCCACTCGCTGTGCCCTCCTGGGACAAGGGTAAAAAAGCGGGGCACTGAAACAGAGGATGTGCTGTGTAAACCCTGCACCAAGGGGACCTTTTCAAATGTGGAGTCAAGTGCGATGAAGTGCCGAACACACACAGACTGTCAAGCTCAGAGGCTGGTGCTGCTCACACCAGGGACCAGAGAGGCAGATAATGTGTGTGGACCCCCTCCTACAGCCATATCCTCCTTGTCATCCTTGTCTGCCACTACAACCACCCCAGTGGGGCCTGCGCAGACTGTGCTTGTACAGGAGCCTCTTATGTCTTCATCTTCTCCATTAGCAACACTGGCTGGACGTAAACATAAAGGTGAGAGCTTTTGAATGGTGGCTGCACTTGTCTAATCGATTGTCAGTGGCAACATTTAAAAACAAAAACTCTACGTTACACGCAATATCAATTTAGTTGGAAAAACTGCCATTTACCAACAAAACGTGAAGTAATAATATGTACAGTGAATAAGACATAATTTAGGGAATATTGCCTCCTTCAAGATACAATCATCCTTACCTTAGAGTAAAATTGCTGAGTGATACTTTGTAGTTAAAAAATCCTCCTAACAGCAATTCTAAAAGCTCATTAACTGTTGAATCTTTATTGAATTTGTTCACGTTCGTTTTTTTGTGTATAGAGTGGACACTTCTAATTTAAAGATTTTTCGCCTGTGGGAATTCCCAAAGGGAAAGGCATCTGTAGGCATGGAAACTAACTGGTCCCTGATCCCTGTCTCAGGAATGCTGCTGTTTGTGGTCAGGAGTTATGGGTGCTGCTGTCTTCCTCTGTGACCCTCCTTTTCCCCTGCTCCCTTCATCACTCCTCACTTAAGATCAAGAAGGGACAAATCTGTCGTATCGTATCTCTCTGTTTTCTGTCCTACTCCTTCCCTTGTCATTTGTATCACAGTTTTTTTATCAGTCTGTCTGCTGGTCATTTCTAAGAATTAATCGTCTATAACCAGTGTACCCCTCCTCTCACAGACACCTATAACTGTCTCTGCTGACATGAGAACGATGTCTTTTTGCCAGATAATCTGACCTGGTCTGTGTTGTAAGATGGAAAGTCAGGGGTGGGTGTGTGTGGTTGTTACATACTCATGGCTGTTATTTTTCAACTGCTCACTGTCAGTGGAGTGGGGAGATAAACACCTTGTTCTCAAAGGAAGTCATGTGTTGCAGTGTTTGTGTGAGTAGAAAACTTTCAGTTGTAACAGCAGATAAACACATTTGCCAACCCCCTGATTTCCCTAGATATATACAGTATATTATCCATCCATCCATTATCTACCGCTTAATCCGAATTCGGGTCGCTGGGGTGCTGGAGCCTATCCCAGCTGTCTTCGGGCGAGAGGCGGGGTACAGCCCGGACAGATCACCAGTCCATCGCAGGGCACAGTATATTATACATAGTATATTTACATATTTATATACGTATATATATGTATATGTGTATAGTATAAAACCATGCACCGAGTGTTTCCCCTACCATTATACAAGGGGCGTGCCTCACCCCCCAAACGGCACCACCCGTCCCCCCAAGGCGGTCAAGTTAATTTTATTTAATTAGATTTTCTGTACAGCGCCAGATCACATTATAAGTTATTTCAGGTTTCCTTTTCTATAAATCAGGTCTGTACGTTGTTCGTTGTTATACAGTGTCCCAACAGATTGGCAGATTACATTTTTGGTGTATTTACCAACTTGTCCTAAAAATACAGTTTATTCAACATCACTGTTACTCAAAGGTTGAGTATTTCTTCAATGACTAGCAGATGCACTGCATCATCTTTCTAAAAGGTTTAGTGCATGTGTTAACGACGTCTAGCTGCCAGCCTAAACACGAGCCTTAATTTAGGGATTACACCTGCACCTGTCTAAGTGTCTGATGATAAGAGCGGGATTAACATGCATTCAGGTGACAATCCAGGAAAAACACATTGCTGTTCATATATGATCTAATGTAATTATGCAACATCAGTCCGAGTAGCAGCAGTATGCAGGCACAGAGTCCCATTGATTAATCAGGTTAATGATACACTAATACTAAGACCCATTACGGCTTGTTCCCATGTCTGAAAACCATTACAGCTGATCATGGTTATGTCAAATGTGATTACCCCAATTGTGCTTTTCTTATGTCAACAAATCACAGAAACTTGTTTAACTGTGACTCGTTAGCCCATTTGATCAATCCCCTTTCCTTCAACTGAAGATTAATTGAGCTTTTCCCGTCCTTAAGGTCAAACGAGGATCAGGATTGGCCACATCATGGTAGGAGAGAGAGGCGGATTTACGTTTTACTTGCAGTTAAGAAAATAGAATACGTTTTTTAGTGTGCTGTTTTATATTTTACCTGTTAAATTTAGGCTCATGAGCCTTTGAGAATTTATGAGCATTCTCATTCACTACAGTCAGTGAAACTCTTCTCCCACCTGGTCCTCTTGTTGTAAGATGGGATGCGCTACACAATTCAGGCAGCAGAATCCCTTACTATCTTCAAGATTTGGTAGAATACCTAATATCCTAATATGCAAAATAATAAAGTTTGTCCCTTTGCTTTAAAAACATTATAGCTACTGATGTTTCTATCTAGTTATAGGAAGATTTTATAAATGCGTCACAGAGCTAGGATTTCCTCCTGTGATGCCTTCTGTTTTCATTGACAGGGTTGAGCAAATCTCTTAAATGGATGAATTTAATTGTGATATCTTGTCTCTTTGTCCTACCCCATTTCTCTTCTTGATTTTTAAAATCAATCATCACAGACGCCTACAGCCAGTCAGCAGCCATTCAGCTGAGGGAAAACCCACATGGGAAAGAGCACCGTGCAGAAGCACTACTCCTTAACCGTCCCGATTCTCCCATCTCAAGAAACCATGATGCTCCAAGGACTCCAACGCCCCTAGTTCGCAAGCAACTGAGAAATCGAGAGCACCAGCAGGTGCAACCTGACTCTGAGCCTGTGTCAGGACCCAGCAAGCTGTCAGTGGAGGGTCTGGAAGATGCAGACATAGTCCGAGTTAGGACAGGCATCAGCAAGGTAGCCGGACAAGGGAGCGAAGGTGGAGTCCCCAGTTACTACAGGCCCACTCGCAGGGGTTCCCCAAGGCCGAGCACCCATAATAACTTTGACATCAACGAGCACCTTCCCTGGATGATTGTTCTCTTGCTATTGCTGGTGCTTGTGGTTATAGTGGTGTGTAGCGTGAAGCGGAGCTCCCGGGTGCTGAAAAAGGGTCCCATGCAGGACCCCAGTAGCATCATGGAGAAGGCGATTCAGAAGAAACCATCTGCGCCTCCAACACAGGTTAAAGAGAAGTGGATCTACTACTCCAATGGACAGGGTAAGTTTGCTTTTTGTTGCTGATTTCCATGTGGGAAGCTCTAATAAAAGAGTCTGGTGGGTTATTTTAAGGTTCAAGTTAGTGACAAATTAAATGAAAACAACAGCATGAAATGTCTTAGTAAGGTGCTGGCCCACCACCAGCCCTAAGAACTACTTAAATTACCCATGTCATAGTCCTCAGTTAATGATGTGTCCTCAATTAGTGACTCATAATGAGTATTTAGCCCTACATCACAAGCTAACATTAGAGGTCATTAGGCTGCTGTACTTTTCTCTACTTATTCTCTCTTGTTTGTCTATTTCCTTCCTCTCTCATTCACTTTGCCTTCTTTTGAGCGCAAAGTGCTTCTCATTTGTAAACCTCCCTGTTTGTTTGCTTCCAATTTATTTAGCTTCATTACATGTCTGCCCCTCATTATACTTCCCCTTTTCACTGATGTTTTCCTCTTTGTCTTTTTGCTCTATTAGAGACTTATCACTTTTACCTCCCACAATGGCTCTCTGTTACAGTCTTTTGACACTGTGGATATCAACAGGTAGAGAACATTTTGCCCCACAGCCAAGCTCTCGTTTTCTCAGTGAAAGAGAGAAACAGACTTAAACTCAGGGGACACCTTCTGTTGGAGACACAAGACTCTTCACTCTGACGCTGTGTGTGTGTGTGTGTTTGGTGTGTGTGTGTATGTGCTGTGATAAAGCTGAGCTTCTCACCACCCTCTCACTGCTCCCTCAGTGACTGACCACAGAGAACTGGAATAATCTGGTTTCAGCTGCATTGGGGTTGTTGTTTGGTTGGCAAGGCACATTAGTTGGCCAATCAGTAATAGGACAACAGGGAGATATAAAGAGAAGGAAATGATGAGACAAGGTTAGAAGATGTATGAGCTGTGTGTGTGATGTGAGTGGTACAGTGACAGGAGGCAAACAATAATTTCCTTATGTGGATCAATAAAGTATATTTTTATTAGTAATGGAGACCAAATTAGAGCTGTAAGGACATTTCAACTCAATGCTGATATTGCACTCGTGTTATGAGCAATATAAAATAAACAACTGTTTGCTCAAGTTTGTCATGACAACTTCATAACGTCAGCTTCATTGCGTGATAATGTCAGCGTGTGTATAACATGTTCTACTGCCCTCATATGTCCGATAAATAAATACATTAAATAATTGTGCTTAAATGGGCATTTGCCTTAACTTAAATATGGATCTCCAATTCACTTCAATGTCACAAAAATGCAGTGCAAAACCTGTAACTAAAGACATCCAAACATTAGCATGATAGTTGGGGCAGCAGATCAGATTTCATAGTAAACGATTTATATCTTGTTACAGCAGTGACTCTACTGCCAAACCAGAAAAACTGGTAATTCCTCATTGACTTCTGGCATTGTTATTATGGGTATTGACTGATGATAAAACATTGGTATTCAAGCCAAGCTTTCAGCATCAAACTGTCTAGTAACAGCTTTCTGATGGAACTGATTCTCATTCACTAGTCATTATATAAACTGGCAGTCCTGTGCCCAAATGTAGGGGTAAAGTCGCTTTGTTGCTTTTGCTAGGCAACTGGTGCAACACAATGTCACGTGACTGCTGCCTCTACGTCTGAGAAGAAAATTGTGCACAATAATTATAGGTTGTTTGTCAAGAAAATGGTAAAGACTGATTTTCAAACAAAGCCTTTTACATTTGACAGTGTGTGTACTGTGTGCATGGGTGTTCTCCTGATTGGATGAGTAATCTTGTGCCCATGTGTATGCATTTACGTGAAGATGTATGTATGCCCATGTAACCCAAACAGCCATTTTACACCGCTATTTACTCTCAGGCAAACAAAACAAAACAGCTTCTTAATCCTTCCAAGGTGCGTGGCTGGCTCCCCATGAAGGTTGTAATGCCCTTTACTAGGGCAGTTAAAACACTTGGGCAATAAAGAGGAAAGAAAGGGAAACGTCAAAGGGCAGATCAAACACAGTACTTGGCATTTGCTCAGAGCTGTTCAGGAAGTAGTGAAAAGTGCTACTCCTCCATGGCAAGACTGAATAGGCCTTTGCAGGGCTGCAGGCCAGAATTTTCTTGCACAGGATCTGAAAGATTTATTTGTTTATCTGTAACAACAATGTAGGAGTCAAATTAAATAAAAGAGAATCACAAAATAGTTTTGTAAAGGTTTAAAAAGTGAACCGGGAAAGTAAACAGCATCAAGATTTTTTGGCATCTATGCATGTTGATGCTCCAGGAAAGCAGTTCCTATTTTTTTGCACTGGAATGGCAAAGCCAATTCATTCATGTTGCTCTACACTGAAGATATCTCAGTTATTACACGAACACTGGGCATACTGAACAAAACAACGTATAACAGTGACTTAACCAACCATGTGCACAGAGCAGGGATAAAGTTATCATAATCCACAATGTGAATGAGCAGAAATGCGGAGGCCAAACCACAAGATGCTAACCGCCATCGACAGAAAGTGTCGAAAGTTAGAATTAGAAAAGAAGTACAGAGATGAGCCACAAGAGATCTGAAACAAAGTTTTACCTTAACAAACCAAAGCTACAAACCAGTCAGAGTGCTCATGTTGACCCCTATCCAACACAATATTAAAACCCACAGGCAGTAATTATGTTGAGGCTCATCAGTGCAAAGTGTGTGCAGTTTGATGTTAATGGCCATACAAATGGAAAAACACTATCAGAGTTCAGATAGGAGCAGGTTGCACTTGGTGTAATCACCAGCCATTATTTACAGCATACATTTTCAAAGTAAGATGCACATTGTGAAGGAAAACAACAGTTTACCTGCCCACCATCCTCCCTCGTTAAACACTGTAAATAACGCCAAGTTCCACATCCAAACCCAGCAGGGAACCACGTGTTACAATATGCTGCACAATGAAGTATCAGGGTGGGCTGGGGTGGCCTGGTCTCAGTTCAGCCTGGGATTGGTGGTTGGAGGCATATAGCGCCTGTTGTGCTCCCACACAGCTGCACCACACATTCCACCACTTTAACGTGTGTTCTCAAATTTGAATGAACCTGAGAGGATTATTTGATGTTATAAACAGAATGGTATTTGTAAAGGTGCTGACACACACAGCACCCTGTTTCTCATCAGGTTACACACAATAATGTGGTTCAGAGGTAAAACCACTTGTTGAATATTTAATAAAAAACGTTCTTGCTTAAATTATCAAAAGTGGCCTGAGCAGCAATGCTATTCTTAAAGATTCTAGTGTGGCTATCTAACCCAACAAATCAAATTTTCCATTCGCACAAGGGCAAGGTGCAGTTGCCCTGCATATTCTGAATGCTACATCATTGTCAGTGCTGTCAGATCTGCAAAGTAGCTTTAATGACTCAAAGTTGGAAAGATAAGGGTTTCAAACTGCTCAGTATATCAAAAACTGTTCTGTAAATGTCAACATTAAATTAGATTTTCTTGATTGGCGTGTTACATTCTTCTCCCTTGCAGCATTGCAAGTTCAGTGACTACCCACTTTCTGAGAAACAATGAATGGCTTCCTTTGGCCTGGGGGTGAGTCAACACTCAATATTTAAGATGCCAGGAGTCATTCTCAGTAGATGGAACACGAGATAGACAGACTCACCAGCAATGCTGACAGTTGGCAAATAGTCCTGGTGATATTTCACAGTCCATTCCTGCCTTCACCAGGGTCATCAGCTTAGTGTAATGGCAAAAAGAGTGTGACTGTGGCTAGAACTGGCTGAAATCTCTTTCTTTCATTGGGCTTCTTGGCCTCATACACTTAGAGACAGTGTGAGGAGCTAAGACATCTGGTGAGAGTCTGAAGTACAATCAGTTCCCGTTTTGCTCCAAAGGAATCCACTTGTGGTTCTGGCATCTGAGTAGGATGCCTCCTTGATGGGGTGTTCTTGGCACAACAAAGAAGATACCAGGACCAACATAGTTCAGAATGGAGGGATGGCATGGACCTAAAGTGACTGTCTGTGGTAGCTGTGATCTACAGTACGTAGATAAGCAGCTAAATATGAGTGGATGGATTTCCAATTTATTATTGGGGATTTTCAGATACAACCAAAGTTATTCATTTTTGAAGTGTAAAAACTCTAACACACGTCTCTTATATCAGCTGCTGTTGTTGCAAATTTTTACATTTCATTTAAATATAAATGTGAGATTCGTGAGCACTGAGTAATGTCCAGTAAAGTGTGACAGGTTGGGCTCAACTTTCTCGATGGAGCATAGAGTGTGGACAACAGGAAGGAGCTCAAAATAGAGCTTCTTCATGTTGGAAGGAGTCACTTGCCGTATTTTTGGGCATCTGATTAAGATGGCTCCCGGAAGCCTCGATTGGGAGGTGTTTCAAGCATGTGCAAATGGGAGGACACAGTGGGAACTCCTTGGGATCTTCCAAGAAGAGGTGGTTAGGACAAATGACATCTGAATTACCTAGTTTAGCTTGATACAGCAAACATCTGGATAATGGATGGCTAAATGGGTGTTCACCCTATTTAAATTACATGACTACTGACAGCAGCCTCTGCTTTGTGTTTAGGGCTGATTACAGAATGCTAGTATGAGAACCCGTAAAACTAGGATGGCAACTACTGTAAAGTAAACATTACTGTTTTCTGTTCTTTGCCACCCAGAGCCCAGAGCACCAGAGATTGCTGAGGTATTTTGCAAGAGAAGTGACAAAGGCAAGACCATTTTTAGTCTTTCAGAGCTGATGGAAAATAATTGGACAAAGTAATTAGTGCCACAACAGAAGTAGTTCTGTTGTGTCAGTAGACTGTTCTGTCAAATAGAATGAGTCATTTCCAACATATAATGAGTCTAGAATGGGCCATGACACCAGAGTGTCACTTCCCAACACAACAAATGTTAACAGAATCAGTGTCTCGTTATGTGCTACACTGTAAAACAAAAATGACACCTATAACTGGCTCTCTAGTACACAGTTAACAGAGGAGACACACTTAATTAGATTTTCACTGTAATTCCATATTCAATTCTTTCCCTTGAACATGGGCTGTGACTGACATAGGGCTCTCCGACAAAGGACATTGCTTTTTCTCAAAAAAGTCTTAATAATCTTTTGATCACATTGTGCACTGCACAGATACTAGACATAAAAAAACAACCCATGTTGTAACTGAGTGTCCTCCATATGTCTTTATTTTTTCTTCAGTAAACAGATCTGATTTGACTTTGAAAAAAAAGCTTTAATTTCGTTTCACATGTCCACTGAGTCTTGTCAACATGAATTATTGCAAACTCAGTGTTAAATGTTTCTCTTTTTGGGCTCTTCCTTCCATGGAGGCTACTTTCATTCACAAAGCTGGTCCTTTATCTTTGAGGCCAACTTGTATATTATTTCAGTTTGAACGTTCTTCTGCTCAGTCTGAGTTCTCTTGTGGCTGTGTCCAAAGAGGCTGCTATTGTTACATGGCCTTTAAATGTCCTAATAAGATCTGCAACTAAGCGTATGATTGAAGCCACTTGTGAAATCTGTGAGCAACTTTTATGCTATGGCAAAGGCATACAGGTATCCATGGCAAGATGTTTTACTTTCAGTTTTCATCAAGAACAGAGTTTTGGCGTAAGAGGCGTAAGGGTACTAACACCTATAGCCATGTCTGTATACAGTCCACACACAATGTGACACACACAAATAAACAAGCTAAGTTCTACTCCTCCGCCATGCAAACATAAAAACACATTGGCAGGCTGACATACTGAATCGGCACGAGACTTATATAGGTCATTTAAACGTGGCCTGCTAGCAGCGGCAATGAGGCGTGCAGAGCAGAGGGGATTTCTCTTATTTTGCTGTGTGTCATGGCCAACGAAGTGGATAAGAGTTGAAAGGCTCTTGGCCCAAAAGCTTGGCACGCGAGATCTCTCCGGATTTCATGCAAATGTTAATGTTAATCTTAAGCAGGGGTAGGGGATTGAGTGTGTGTGTGTAAATGTATTTGTGTATATGTGCATGTTCTTCTTCACTTTTGAGTTTTAAGCCATTGGATATAATGTTAAACTAAAAATAATGTTTAGCTGTGGGTGAAGTTTTGGGGTTGGGTTTGTCTAAATCTTTCATGATGGAAACCGACATGGCATTAGAATGTATGAGTAAGCTTTACATGACTACCTTGTGTGTGCTTTCATGTCTGAGTGTTTACATTGATGTACACGTGAGTGTTTGTCGAGCCATGAATCTCGACCACTGGCCTACATCCACTTTAATCTCTTTGGACCAATCTCGCTGAATCATTCTGGGTTTATGCACTTAGCATGTTTGCTACAGTGGACATTAATCAGGGATCAACCTCATGAAACTGAAGGAATTCATTCTGTGTTGTTGCTTCTGGAAGTATAACAGCCACATGTATGTTTTGGTAAAGTCTTTGGCTTGATTGCTGCTGGTTTAATTAACCACACATGGCACGACTAGTATCAATACTTTGTGCAAAGACAGTTTAACGTGTAGCAAAGAGTTTTTGGGGTTCATGAATGACTATCAACTATTTTCATGGAAAACAACGACATTTCCAAGAGACCCCAAGCTTTGGATTGGTAGATTCTGAAGAATGAATTCATACTTAATGATGTATCCATATTCTCCAAAATAAGTACAATACATAATTATATACAGTAGCATATGTTGATATAATAATAAAATTTTCTGTGACATACTTTTTTCATGCTGCATATTTATGGACCACTAGTCATGACGATGATCATCACCTTTTCCATCTGTGCCTTTGTGAAGGCTGTGACATCAAGCATTTAAAATGATAAAAATCTGCGTACATGCACCAGTAAAAGTATGGGCAATGCTTACACATCACCACCAGCTTATGCATGTTAAATAAGACAAAGGAGAGACTTATTTTTGCTTACTAAACAGATACGTCAGTGTTCATGTTTCCAGACTGTCAAATCACATAACAGTCAGTGTTAAAGTGCAGTAGTCTGTCCAGACAGTGGAGTGTTTCATGGGGAAAGCTCCTTGGGAAAAATCTGTATTTATGGCTTAAGACAAATTGCCAAGAGTTGACGTGTGTGTGTCACGAGAGAGACTGTGAAAGACAGTGTGAATTCTGACATTGTGTGGGATGCATTCACTGTGACCTACAGTTCAATAAAAGTCATTCTGTAAGCATAATTTCTAGATGCCTGAGGAGGTGTAAGGTGGTGCTGTGAAAAAAAAATGTGCCCCCTTCCTGATTTTAATTTTTTAGCATGTTTGCCATTGGCGTTGCCCCACCTGTCTCACATGAAGAAGAAGAAGAATAAGAAGAAGGAGAAGACAGGAATCACATAAAATAATTTTACAATGTTTACAATGTTTTTTTTGTCAGGGGTCCCATTTTTTCACCTTCTCAAACTTTTCTCCCACTCATCAGGGGTGGATATACTGAAGTTGGTGGCAGCTCACGTGGGTACCCAGTGGATTGATATCTACCAGTCGTTGGCTAATGCTACAGAGCGTGAAGTGGCAGCCTTCTCCAATGGCTACTCGTCAGATCATGAACGAGCATATGCAGCACTGCAACACTGGACCATCCGCGACGGTGACGCCAACCTGGCAAAGCTGATCAATGCCCTGCACCGGCAGCGCCGCATCGATGTAGTGGAGAAGATCCGCTGTGTCATGGAGGACAACCCACAGGTATGTTAGTTGACTAATGGATGTTTAGGCAAGACTTTGTACTGATATCAGGCTGTTTTGAAAGAGGTTATTACAGTAAATGAGAGGTGGAGCAGAAAAATTGCTGTGACCTTTCCTGTCTTCACATCTTCCATGTGCTGATCCATCAACATCAGAGGCGCATGCAGTAGTAAACACTGTTCTGTGCATGTCTTTCCTACTGAAATCTGATAGAAAAGCTTTCTGATGTGCTCTTCTGAAGCCAGTTCCTTTGGGATAATGATTTGATGTTTCATGAGTAGTAATGATGCTTTTTTTATTTGACTGTGAACAGTACACAGACATGAAGTCTGTGTAAACATGCAAGAAGGGTCCACCAGCCAACACTTGAACTATGGATAATGTGGTTCTGCAGTACATGTCTTGACCAGTCCCCCATACTAAATACTTTTACACAAGTTATTCTGTCAATTGAAATACACATTAGTTTAATACAAATGTTTTTTTTACAAGTATGTAGTCAGGCACAAAAACACAAGTCATACCACAGTAAGACAAAAAGGATGAGCCAAAAGTCAGAATGTGGCATGATAGACAATCTGGCAGGACACAGGTGGAACAGCGGGATTTAAACAGGAAAACAGGGAACAGGGAATCTGGTGGTTGGATATGGCTGGACACAGAGGTAGAATGGTCAAATAAACAGGGACAGGAGACAGAAATAATGACATCTAATGACCTTTTGTCAACATAAATACTGTGGTAATGCTAACTAGGCAAGGTCAAACTTTTCATTAACTAAAAGAGTGTGACAGGTGTCCAAATTGACAGTAAGGCTTGATTATTTAAGTTCAATACAGCCTCATACATGCATGCAACCAGATAGCTGTATTTTAATAAACACATCTTATCTAAGTCTTGCATCACTCACTCAGATTTGGAATCCTTGATCTGCCTGTTATCACTCTCAAACTGTAATCCCCTAAAAACAAACCTACACACAAAAAGAAAGCTATAAACACAAGGGCACCCCAGGGACATCCTGGATCCTTCATCACCATCCACTTTCCTGCAACCTTCCGGTGATTTATATCAATGTAGTGCTCTTGACCAAACTCTCCAAAGTCAGAACTGCACAGTAAAGAGTCTTGTTCAAGACTTTTGTAATCTGACCTTTCATCACAGTTTAATAATCAGCATATGAAAACAGTTCTGTTGGGACTTAATGACGAGCTTGAATTGAACAGGGATAAATGCATTGTATGGCAAAACAAATTTTTATAGTTTGTGCGCATCAAATTTCAACATGACCCCTATTTGCAAAGTCACCTCCATAAAGAGTTTTTTTCCAGATTGGTGTAGAAGACTCTGACTGGCCTGTGAGCCCTGATTTCAGCCTCACCCAGTACATTTAAAAATAAACATTTGAGCGAGACCTTATCATCCAACATCAGGTTCTAAAGGGCAAAGCCGAGAACAAGCTGGAGAGATTATGTTGTGTCATCTGGTCTGGGAATATCCCTCAGGAGGAGCTTGAAAATGTAACTGTAACTTCATTGTCTTTTAATTTAAAAATGGGATCTAATACTTTACTGCAGTGGTTCTCAAACTTTTTACACCGGGTACCACCTCAAAAAATATTTGGCTCTCCAAGTACCACCATTATGACCAGAGGTTTACTTAAGTAACTTTTTGAAAATTTACTACTAGGAGTAGTTTTATTGCACCATACGTTTTACCTTAACTTGAGTAGTTTTGTGATGAAGAAAAGCTTACTTACTTACTTACTTAATTAATTACTCTGCTGCACTGGAAAACACTCGACTTATTACTTTTGTTTTTTTTTTTACCATTTATTCTACACATTAGTTTCACCAATCAGAAGTAGGAACAAGGATCACATGACTTCGTTTCACCACCAGTAATAAGGTCGCTACACTGATTGAAGTTGGTTACCGCTGACTCGCAGAAGGCAGACAGCTGTACAGTTGTTCACCCGTGAGATTGTGTGTTAGCTCAGTCTGGATTCAGAAATAAATGTGATTTACAACTACATCCTGATCAACCAACAGACTTCAGCGACTAGTTTTCAGCTAAGTCTGTGAATAAAGATGTTTCTGTCCATGTGACCGTGCGTAAAAACAGCCTGAGAGATTTAACGTTTGAAGTGTGTGCACCTGTACCCAACTTCAATCAATGTAGCGACGTTATTGCCGACCTGTGTTATGTCTGCTCATGTGTCACGTCCCCAGTGAAACTGGACATGGTTTTAATTTATGACAGACAACCAGATACGAGATTTCAGCTACAACATCAGGCGAATGAAAACACTGTGTACAGTCAGTTTGGGCTAAGACTTGTAATTCAGGATGTGGCGTTGTGACTCTAACGCTCTTAGTAATGTTTATGGAGATGTAAAGTGTAAAATGTCTGACGGTCAGACGTTGTCAAGTGAGCAGAAACAGGTCACCTGTTAATGTTATTTTTTAATTTTCGTCAGAAATTCTCAGGTGTTCCTGTGTACCATTAAAGGGGGGCTCCTACCACAAGTGGTATGCATACCATAGTTTGAGAACCACTGCTCTACTGCTCAAAGTAAGACTACTGCTGCAGGCTGTTGTAGGATTGTTGATAAATACCAGTGACTGAACAGTGGCTTGGCCAAGTACTGAAAATTCTGGCACTGAAAACTTAATTTCACTCCGTTTGGAACAAAAAGTGCCCAGTTAATTGCTCTTTGAAGATGGCACTAGACCAACAGCTGAGGGCCTTAAAATTAAGATTTGAGTCTGAGCACTGACCTAGCTGGCTACAAAAAGAAACTCTGGGTTGATGTGCTTTTCTTGCTGTGACAGAGTATAATAATAATAATAGTATAATAAAAAATCTAGTGTATAATTGAGTTTTATTTTTTACAGCATTTTCTATTAGGCATTAGTAAAATTGTATCCATTGAGATAATTGCGGAAATCTAAATGTATCAATTAACAACAATGGGACAAAAAAAGCAATTAGATAATATGATTTGAGATCAGTTTGACTGTTTTTACATTGACCCCCAACCATATAGGTAAAAGCAATAAGCACTGAGGTAGGGGATGTATTCTTTTTTTTAATTAATTGGTTTGCGTTTTGGTTTACCTAACTTAACATACTTGTTTTTGGTTGATTGCTCACTGTTTTGGGGGGATAATGAAGTATGTTGTTTAATTCCACTCCACACCAGTCTAACATTCAGATGTTCACTGTCCTGCTGTGGCCTGAAATGTGCCAAACCTAAAATAAAGAGACCAAATAAGAATTCAGGGGCAGTCAGGAAAGCATATGTGAAATGTTTGAATGAATCAAGTGCTGCATTTAGCAAAAACAAGTTGCAAGAGCATATAAAGGAAAGGGGTCCTGCAGAGTCCAGAGGCTCGGTATATCTGTGAAGATTCTCAGTCATCCAGGTAAAGTTGTCTGAAGATTGAGTCATGGCAACTGGACTTCTTTCTTCC
>JAUYWH010000016.1:2992236-3014191 GCA_034779795.1 Ctenopoma multispine
ACATATCTGAACCAGTGGGTAGGTGTCATTCCTGGGAAGGAGCTGAGCGCTTTCTTCTCCACTTCTTCCATGTACAGATTTGCAACAATAGGTGACACTGTACAGGCCTTCACAGATCAATTGTGAACATATGGCCACAATGTTCATTGAGAATAATCTGGTTGCAAAATATGTTCTCCACAAAATGCATTTGAAGTTTAGCTGTATAGAAATTAAGTAAGAAATGGTCTGGTTTCAGACTTCTGTGCTTTCAACGTTTTCTCTGCAAAGAGCACAGAAGTCATTTTCCCTTCTCACCACAATGATGCACAATAAAATGCAATTTCTGCCTTAATTGGGTGTTTATGACTCAGGTCCCATTAGATGCTTTTCAGTCCCTTCCATAACAAGCCCTATACAATAATAAAAGGAAACCACTTCCATTACTTTGTGGGGAAAAGGACAACATTTTCCCAGAAACAGCACTGATACTGTTAAAGGTAATTCAGAGAGATTATCTGCATTCTTTTGTGAGTGACATTAAGTATGCTTTAATTAGTCTGGGAGCAAGCTTAGCCATTGAAGATCTTTAAATGTCATAGATGAATTAGAGGTAAAGGCTGAAGAGTTTCTAACAGTGGGATTGGAGCTGAGTTTCTGTCACCTACAGCTCATCTGTTTAGAGAATAATTACAGGTAACTCAGAGGTTTCGCTGTAACATTTTTAAAAATCTAATTAATCAAACCATCCCCAGTGTGTATCTGCCCCCTATGGTCTTCATGCTGCAAGCAATCTGTTCGCTAGGTGGCTGAGTCTGTGTGTATGTGTTGGACTGTTTGCGCGTCTAAGCCTCATGTCCCCAGCAGACGCTTGTGTTGTGCTGACAAGAGTAGTCAGCATGTCAGCTGGATCCTTCTCTCTCTCTCTCTCTCTCTCTCTCTCTCTCTCTCTCTCTCTCTCACACACACACACCTCAGCCTAAGAGCCTTCTGGAAAAGCAGTGCTGTTCTTCTCCACTGTGACACTGTGCTCCAGCTCCATCCCCAGCAGCTCAGATCTGAACTCTTCAAGGACGGCAGCAGGATTAAATTCAGATTCCGTGTGGTTTGTAGTTTTCAGACAAAGCGGCAGACAAGTGCTCTACCTGGGTGGGCAGTGCTGTTCTAGTGAAGTGAGAGGGCTTTCCATAATGTCTGTCAGTGCACAGGAATTTAGTGTATACAACCTGAACATTACCGTATTAATACAGAACCCTGCTTCACACATTTAATTACAGCAATAAAGTCAGCATGTAAATCATGTGGCATATGTTTTTCTGCATACACCACTTATGTAAGGCTTGGATGTGCATGAAGCTCAAAAGCTAAACAGTTTAAAATATCTTGTTCTTTCAAGTAAAAGGCATAAGCACGGACAGATTATGAGAGGATGGGAACCTGGGCACAGTCATTTAAAAGACCACACCCACACCCGCCCTTTCTGTGGAAAGCTGCTTTCAGACATGCCCTGCAACCCTGAACTTCTCTACACATTACTTCTCTAGATGACCCAGAGATTACTTGGGCACAAGCCAGTGTACTCTTAGTGCCAGTCCCAAGCCCGGGTAAATGGGGAGGGTTGTGTCAGGAAGGGCATCCGGGATAAAATCTTTGCCAAATCAAGTATGCGGATCACAGATGTGACTTCCATAGCGGATCGGTCGGGGCCCGGGATCCCAACGACCGCCTCGGGTACTGTTGGCCAACAGGCTGCTGGCGGAAACTGTGCTACTGTTGGCTGAAGACAGAGGAAGAGGAGAGGAGGAAGGCGTATTAGGAAGCAGCAGGAGAGGAGGAAAGGCAGGAGTGTGGAGGTGAGAGTAGGGACTCTTAATGCAGGGACTATGACTGGTAAACAGAGCAGGATGCCAGGGATAGAGTGAGATGGAGGCAGATGATCCGCTGTGGCGACCCCTAAAGGAAGCAGCCGAAAGAAGAAGACTATGTCTTTGTGCTTCTGTACATGTTTCCATGCATGCCTTTGTGACAGACAAAGCATGTTTGTTCTGTCAGAATTCTGCACAGTCACACTGCAGCCCAGTGGCCCATACACAATGAAACAGAGAAAGAAAATGGAGCTCAGTCCTGTGGATCAGACACTGAAATGAAAGTGTCATACTGAAGGAATATCTTTAACCCAGTTAAATATCTGTGGTTTTCGTTTGTTGTTAAGTTTCCCTCAGCTCCATTAGACCTTTTTATTGAATTCAGTGACCTCTCTGCTGCTGCGGCCTCTAGACCAGACTGGGTTCACACTGTGAAAAACAAGATGTGCTCTCATGAGCTCATCCCCAAACCAGTCAGTGCTGGTTCTTTACCACACCAAAAAGAGTGGGGGTGAGGGGACTGCAATACATAGAGGAAGGAGAGAAGAAAGAGAGACGGTGGAAGATGAAGAGAAACTGAAGGGAGAAGCTGAGACGAGAAAAAAAAGATGAAACTAATAAGGGAACTGAGGAGAAATAAGGAAAACACAGAAGCAGAAAAACAGGAATGGTTTACTAGAAAGAAGACGAGCACAGCAGTGGAAACACAGCAAAGAAAAGATGAGAAGACAAGTACTGTAATAAAGGTTGTTATAAAGAGATGGAAACCTACGAAGGAAACAACAGCGAAAGGGCCAAAAAAGGAATAAAGGGAATTTTAAGAAGCCTGATATATCGAAAAGAATGAAAGAAAAGTGAGAAAATATAATGTGTGAAATATGCTCAAATATGTCACAAGCAGTAACACGAGACAGTGAAACAATCCATCCCACTATGTTCAACCCTTCAGGTATTGGTTATGATTAATAAGAACAGTACTTGAGTAAATGTATTTTTACTTTACACCAAAACAGGCGATGGAGCAAGGTACTAAACCTATGGTCCAAGTAGAAACTACCCTTATGTACTTCATGGATGTACTTCGTTAGATCTGTCCTATTTCATTTAATATTAATGTTTTATAATGTGAGAAGACAATGAGTTTAGTCTTCTTGAGTGTTAGCACCCAGCTTGGAATTTAGATTTTTTTGTTATATTGTAATTATCACATTACTTCCTGGTGTCATCATATACCCCCTGAGGTGTTTCAGTCCAGAGAAACCGCCACGCTGAGCTTTTCTTACTTTTTGGCATTCAACAGCCCATCTGTTCTCCTTGGTGTCATTGCAGACCTATTTTTGGGTCTTGTACTATGTAGTTTGTTCATTGACTGGAAAAGAAACGAACACTTGCAGAAGTTCAGGCAGTTTCTGATGTTTTGTCTTCATAGTTGAATTCAGTGGAAGCAGGAACTCGTGTGTACTTTTCCTCACTCTTCACTCCTCTGTTTCTCTCTGATTCTATCTATAGTTTGACATCAACCAGCTTATGATCTCGGTGAATGTAAGTCAAAGCCTCAGTCCCATCCACAAGTTGCTGGAGTCTCCCAGCAGCCTCGGCAGCAGCAACAGCGGTAGTGTGGGCGGGCCAAGCAGTGCGGGTGTGGACCAGTCTCCAGTGGATCGCATTAAAGGCTTCTTCCCTGATGAATCGGAGCCTCTGCTGCGCTGTGACTCCACCTCCAGCAAAGACTCTGCTCTAAGCAGGAATGGCTCCTTTATTACCAAAGGTGAGAAGTCACACAAAGGAGGGTCTCTCCGAAGGACACTTGCCTTATTGGTTAAGTGTCCTTCAGCAATGCAGATTCAATGATCATGTGTGAGCAACCATCTGACATCCCACATCCCCCATCTTTTTGTCAGTGGCTAAAATACATTTGAAATGTAAAATGGCTTCCTAACATAAGTTTACCAGTAGAAGGTAGCGGCTGAGTTGATAGACAGAGCAGAGCAGTACTTCAGAAGAACCAAATCTTCAGTAGGTGCCCTCAGAGAAAAGTTAGTGAAGGGCTTCATGGAAGGATTATACCTAAGATAAAATGATGTGTGTCTGACTCCCAACATGATTCATCATCTAATCCATGTGCACAGATTTTCTGCTGTTGTAGAGTTTCACTGACCGACGGATTCAGACTGATGGCCAGTCTTGATATTAAACAGGCCGGGGCCAAGCTAACGTACTTAAAGGAGATAATTTTATCAGGTTTTATAATCCTCAGAGTAACCCAATGGAGACTCATTCCCAAATGTCCCTAGTTTTTCCCTAACAAGGCATTTCTGGTAGCCAAGACAAATCATTATTCTTATTGGACACATTGGGTTGTTGGCATTTTGCCCATTTGCCTGAGGAGGTACAGAGCATCAGCAGTTTCACATTCTTCACACCCCTGGCAAATTATTCAGACACTCACTAATGTGTCTCACGCTTAATGGAAATTATGTGGACGAAGTGCACTGGGTTCAGACATGTACTTGTGGGTGTGAGTGCCCTCATGTGGTCACTTTGGGTATTGCCCTACATTACAATAATACGTATACACTGTATATGTGGCCTTGCCATTGCAGTACTTTTGGACTTTAGGCTCTGTTTTGTTTTTTAATTTACTCTATGGGACTAGTAGCATAGCAAACATTAATAAAGAGAGTAGTTCGAGTGATCTTAAGATGCTCTCTATTAGAGAACTGCAAAGCTCACTTATAAGTCTATGTTTGTTTATCACTACAAGTGATCAATTTCACATTGCAGTCTTTAAGATAATTACAATATTTGTTTCCCCTCCAGAGAAGAAAGACACTGTGCTCCGGCAAGTGCGTTTGGACCCGTGCGACCTGCAGCCCATTTTTGATGACATGCTGCACATCCTGAACCCAGAAGAGCTACATGTCATCGAGGAGATCCCGGCCGCCGAGGACAAGTTGGACCAGCTCTTTGAGATCGCGGGAGTCAAGAGTCAGGAGGCCAGCCAGACACTGCTGGACTCCGTCTACAGCCATCTGCCTGATCTGTTATAGAGGAGGAACGAGGAACTGACTGAGAATATGTTTAAGAAGGAATGTCTATGTGGGAGGTGTGAGTCAGATCTGACATTGTTCACCTTGAGCTTAGACTGATATTTCATCTGATCTCACCCACATCACTTCTGTCACATGATTTCTGCTGGGTATTGTAGATAAAGCGGATACCTTTCCCCTCACATGACTCTTTTAAATCTTCAACCATATTTTACCCCCTCCTTCACCCAGTCTTCTGTGCACACACTTCCTCCATCCTCTACCAGAATACAGAGTCAGTGTAATGACGGTATGTTGAGCCTTGTTTAAGGTGACGTTATGACCTTAGGAGCCTCCAAACTTAATGTGTCAATGCCTTCACGTATTTAAGGGATAAAACTGTGTTTGTTGGCTGTGCCAATCATTGAGGCTTCTCTTGCCTTTAACATGATTTCACCTTTAAAAAAGAAACAAGAAACATAACATGACACTTAATGCTAAATGATCGCCTGAAAGGAAAGGACACACACACACACACACGGGCTGTAATGTGTAAATAAGCTATAACTAAAAATAACACTGGTTTTACTTTTTGTTTTAAGGGATTAAGGTTCTTGGAACAGGTGTGAATTGACCTGCAGATCATGTGCCTAAACCTGCTAAATATCCCTTTTTATATATCCCATTAGCTATCTATTTCTTTTCCACTTCCTGCAACTGACTGTACTGTACCTGACCTGTGTTGTTGGCCTTTTAGCTTGTAACCACTGTGACAGACTAGCACATTAGAGGGTCGACCTCATGCTCCAGAACCAAAGCCATATGTCAAAAATATTGGATAAAATGTCAAAACAATCCAATATTAAAATGCTAGAGAAAGATGTTGTCTAATATTATGATATATGGTTTTATTGTGAACAGTTTGTTTTTAAACTAAAGGCTCCAGAGCAAATGTTGTGAACCAAAGCCTTATATCTGAAACAGTTTCGATACATGGCTATGGAAGCTCTGTCACTGTTGGTTGGTGCAGAAGAAAGACTTCCACACACACACTCAGATCTCTGCTAGTTTGCTCCGCTCGCCTCAACCAATGTAGCGTTGATAAAGTGTTCCTGATACATTTTGGAGCTTCATGTGGAGCATCACTTGTTTGTGTCGATCAGATGAGGGTGTATGAGCATTTCAAAACGATAGGATGCGACGTATTTTTCTCATGACGTTTTGTATTGCTAAATGCTCTGTGTAGTTAATAAAATAAAATGTAATAATGATGCACTCATTCTGAGAAACTGGCATGTACTGTAGTTTCTTGCTCTTTTTTTTCTTTAATTCCAAAATGCTGTTAACTAACATTTGATTGTCTTGTGATGTTTTGTCCATTTAGTTTGATTTATATTACTGTAGCATCTTTTTGTTAGTTTGTCTTATTTGTATGTGTATATTTCCATGGGCATTCACATTTATTCCCCCTTGCGTTTGGCATTATAAGATGCCCTAGCTGGGATGTAAAATATGCATACTCCGTACCTTACTTGAAGTCTGTCTAGTAAGACAGTCTACTCGTGTTAATTTCATTTTTTAGGAAGAGGTAATGTATTCTTTCAGTTCCTTTACTTAAAATAACAAGAAAACTGAAAAGCACCACACAAAAAAAAAACCCTCATCAGCGTTAAGAGATGATCTCACCAAGCCTGTTACTATCAAAACTACCGTGGTGCTAGGTGTGAACTCGCACCTGTTGGCCTGACAAAGGGAGCCTTAACCCTTGACTAATGACTCTTAATAGTATTTCAGACTGAGTGAACAGAATGATGGATGTTCTGCTTGGAGAACTTTTTTTTATGATAAGTCTCATAGGATGAAGGTGAGATGTGAAAATGCAAACATGGCTCGAGTGTATGTATGAGTATCAGATTTCATGTGTGTAACCAGTATGTTTACTACTATGTAACCTCCTAAAATCACCCGATTAAAACTCTTTGTTAAAACAATAACTTAGTGTCACATCACTGATTTTGAACATGATTCCTGTGGTTCTGAATTTGCAAGTGCATGCATTTGAATGGTATTCAACTTCCCCCTTCTGTGCTTCATGACGAAATGATGATGCCAACTGATGCCATCCGATAAAAGATGGGAAGAAACATCCTTGAGTCAACCTTGTGATACTCTCTGACACGTTAAGTGACAGACAGGCTGTGTTTTTAAATGTTTGCTTTCACCACATAATTCTACTTAACACATAAACATGAGTTTGAGCTCTTGATGCTTGAAGTTCTATTAGTTATGAAACAACTGTGAAATGCTGCTCTTGCATTCATCCCCAATGCAGTGCAGTTTACTCTGGAGGTATGCTGAGTCCTTCACACAAGCCAAGAGACAGATTGGTGCAGAATGTGGTAATTCTGGATTGATAACGTGCTGCTGGATAACAGACAACCTGCGTCTAAAACATGTTTATTTCCCCCTTAAAGTTTCCATGATTACATAACTCAGAAATGCAGTGTGTGAGTGCATGTGAATAAGATCACCAATAGGACTGGGTGACTTTAATGCTTATATTTGTGGCTTATTCCCATAGAGCTGCATTGGCTTGTCTATAATTATACTGTAATTGGATACATTTAGAACACAATGGCGTAGTTCTTTCAGCTGTATGGTCACTTTTGAGTTTTTAATGGAACTATACACACATTAAGCAAGTAGTAATAAAACTATTGACTATTCTATAGCACCTCCCAAAACACCCACGTTAAATGCATGCATACAAGTTAACAGCAACAGAAACTATTTTACTACTACTCAACAATGATTTATTGCAGGACTGCAATAGCTTTTAAGCTTTTAAGCTAATTTGGTCTAACCTGTCTAATAAACACTCATAAATACAACAACGACAAAATGACGCTTGTGCTTCTCGAAACATCCACATCTGCGTATTTAAACTTTTATTATTAACTATTTATTAAACAATGACTGATTGTCTTTACACTAATTATTAAATAATTATGATTATAATAATTTAATTTGAGTGGCCAAAGCCTAAAGCTTGGATCTGTAGCCTTTTGGTCATGAATAAAGGCTTTTTAAAAGCTGGTTTGATCATTGTAGCAGTGCGCCAACCAAATGAATTCCAGTAATTGACGGCTCTCCAAACCAGTTGGCTTTAACTAGATGTGACACACTACACCAGCACTGTGCTAGAAGCTCCTACCTTCCTGACTAAACCGCAGTCTGTAATTACATGAATGTATTTCCTTTTACCGTAACTAGACTTTAGTTGGGAAAGAACTGCACTTTTTAATGGGATTAATAAAGTATCAATTATTGTTATTATTATGCTCAATCTCCACTTTGAGCACTAAGCTTCTACTCAAAAATATTTGCAGCAAACTGTACATGAACATGCTGAGATACTGAGCATATCTCAGTATGTCTTTTGTTTTTCAGAATCTTGTCAGGGAACAATTTATGATGGTATTGTAATTGTTACATAAGTGCCTGTACTGAATCATTGGAATGAAAATGTTATTTTTGGCACACGCTTACACATACAGATGACAGGAAATGTCTGCGATGCAACAATGATGAAATAGAAATTATTGTTATTGGTGCCAGTATCTTCATGGGAGTGTTGTCTTTTCGCCTAACAAGCTCTATTTGGCTGTGTTCCACAGTTCCTTCAAGAAGATGAATTATTTACTTCTGTTTTATAACACCACACATTTTTTTTTTATTGTCGAGTCAACTTACATATTACCTTCCTAATATAGATAAAATATAGCCAGTATACAAACAATGTTTCTTTATGCATTGTGCTAATTTAGGCTTCTAGCTTGGTAGCTAGTTAATAAATTATAATAATAATTAAAATTCTATAATAGACTTTTTGCATTTATTTTTTAGATAATTTAGGTAACTGGCGATCTGTCCGGGCTGTACCCCGCCTCTCGCCCGAAGATAGCTGGGATAGGCTCCAGCACCCCCCCGCGACCCGAAATGGATTAAGCGGTAGATAATGGATGGATGGATGGATAATTTAGGTAACAAATACAGGGCATTTCATGAAACTTGGGTTTCAGATTGAATGTTTTTGTTTGTTTTCGTATGTTTTCTTATTTTGTTAATTTTGCCTCTAAACCTTTACAAACTGCATAAAAAGTCACAGTGCTGGTTCATTGCTGATTAGGCCTATTATTCTCTAATCAGCACCACTGGTTAGAGCATTAGTAGGCGTGTGGCATTGGGACCATTTTGAAGAGTTTTCAGTAATCTCCACTGACTACTGTCTTTTTACCAGTGGTTGTCAGATATGGACATGTGGGGTTTACAGATAGGAAAGATAAAATCTCTTATGCAAAAAGATGAAAGAGTTTGTCATGGATTTATTTTTCTGTTCTCCCCCAATCCCAACAAACTCTCTAATCCCCCACTTGTCTTATTCTGACTCCATGTTGCTAGGCTCAAATAATTCTGGCTTTCATACGAGGAAACGTCTGGTACGAGACAGTACGCTCCCGACAGAACCAGCTTCAGTCCAGTCAAAATATTTTATTTCCTAACTAGACGATTTTGAAATCTAGGAGAAGATCGAATAAAGCACGTCTACAGCTGTCATGTATCTCTGTTTGTTTCTCTGTAATCAAACTAAATGTTTTCACCTGTGGCTTTTCTAGATCCTTCCTGCGCATCTATCATTCGAAAGTCACTGGTGTCAAAGCTCAGCTGCTCTTTCTGCACCTCACGCTTCAACCTCTTCTTTTGAGCTTTGTTAAATAACTTAAAACTTACCTCATTGTCTTGCTACATTTTGGGTCCAAAACTATATCACTTACACTTTTCTAAAACACGTCCATTTAAATAAAACAGTAAGTCAGTAGTTGATGTACTGCTAACTAATGCCAAGAATTCCTTAATCGCTCTTGAAGATAGCACTGTTCATATTCAGAACAGGCAGGACAACCGGTTGATGGGTGAGGGAAGCTGTTTACTGCAAGACTGAACACCCTTGTTGAACGAAGGAGGTAGTCTAAGGTATAAATTATCACCAAGTTACAATGCAATTCTTTCAACACAACCCAGTCATTCATGTGTCTCAGGTGGTCACAGTGACCCACATGAAAGACAGGGGGAACAACAACCCACAGGTGACTATCAAGTGCTGAACATTTTACGATTCCACAGGGTTTATAAACCTGCTACTCCAACCAGTCAGTCAGAACTCTCTAAGGGAATAGGAGTGCTCTGTATGTTAGTGAATTATTGAGCCATTTTTAACCCCATAGCCCAACCCAGCCCATTTATATATATATTTGTGATAAGGGGAGAAAAACCTTTAAACAGGGGCTCCTTAACAGTGCACTGAGGACCAAATCCAGCCCATGGAACATTTATTTAATAATTAGAATTATATTTATAATTCTAATTATTTATTGATCCTCTTGGAGAAAAAATGTTGTTGGACAGTTGCTACTGTGGGGTTTCAGTGTCTTGTCCAATGTCTGTGCTATGACAGGAATGGGCTTGTTAAGACATCAATCCTTTTAAATAATGTGACAGGACATTTTGAAACAGAATAAAGGACAAAAACATAAACTGCTGATAAACTCAAATAATTTCAAAGCAATTTTTCACAGCATTTGATTGGTGAACAGACTTAATAAAGTTATTATTAAGTGTGTATACCCATTTAAAGCCACCTGAACTCTATTTGAACCTTGCTAACTGATTCAGTGTTCTTTCTCTTCTACTAAACATATTTCCCCTCAGAGGTTTGTTTGTTTGCTTGTTAATGGAGTATCCTATTTTATAGTTGAAAAAAATGATGATGCCAACTGACGGCTATTGTTAAATTTCAATAGACTGGCTGAACGGCAAGGTTCAAAGGAAATCAATCAAACAAACTGGTATTCTGTTCTCATTTGTGTACACGATTTCACTACTGTTCACACCACTCTCAAAAGACATAGCAGGGTTATAAATATAGCCAGTATTTACTTTTTTAAATGCTGGTTTTATATTTCACAGATGACAGACAGCTAAAGAAAGTGTGTTTTCAGAGGTTTCACACGTCAGATTCTTTCTGGAAGTGGGGAGAAACCTGCAGAGCAACTATTCTTGACCTAGATGCGGACTGTGGGGTTGTGTTTCGATCTGATATGGGTCATTGCCATTGTGTACAAAATCACAGAAGACATTTATCTTTTGTCTTTCAGGTTTTATCACAGTTTAAAGACGCAGAAATATTTAGTCAAATTATGTGAAGTGATTTTTCAGTTTTTAAATTACTGACCAATTGTATGAACTCCTGCAGATGTTTCACTTGTGCTGTTGTCTGATATCTATCTCTATCTATCTCTGTGTGAAATTGCGGAACTACCAAAACAGGACCCCAGTTCCTCCACCTGTCTCTCTCTCTCTCTAGCCTTTCTCCTCCATGACTAGGATAAAAGAGGTCAATATGCCCTCCATCCAAGCAGTCATTCTTAGCTGCCACCTGACTTGGATTAAAGGAGAAGTGATTTTCTATATTTCTGTCCCAATCCAGCCCCCTCAAGCGTTGATATCAACATCTATCTGGCCATTGGTCTTAGGTTGCATTCTCTGCCTTCATTCCGGCCACATTCACTAACTCGCGTCACATCAGTGCCTGACATTACCCGACTCCTCTTTGTCCATTTACTCACTTATTCCGTATTTGCCCAATAACTTCCCAGTATCCAGGATGCTGATTGATTCCCACCTGTAGGCAGCCAGATTGGTTGTTGTTGTACCATCACAGCTCTTGTTTTCCAGCCTTACCTGTTTACGTCTGCCTTGTATTTTGGACTTGCAGTATTTGTTGCCTGTTCATTTAGCCTTATTTACTTTTTCTAACACTATACCTGCCTGTTGTCCACAGCAAATTGTGGCTCAAGCAAACTGTTCCAGTTTGAGCTGCTATACCTTCAGAAAAATTTTTTTTTATTAATCATGTTATTTTTCAATGAAATAAAAGAAACAAAGTTTATAGACCATATTGAAAATCCACATGCCTGCACTTCTATTGTTTCTGAAAGATGGTACCCTGTCCCACCCTGTACCCCAATGAACTATGCTAAAAATCTGGTCAACAGCTAAAATTAGTTCATGTCTCTTTCCAATGCAAAAAGTCCTCAAAATTAGATGACCGAAGTGCTTTATTTACTTGATGGTGATATCATGTGTCAGTTCCTTCCACAATCATTACAAATAAATGTGTTTCATTATCTGTGTGTTCTTTGGCAAAACATCTAACACAAATCCCACACTACATTGCAGTCTGTAACATTAACTGACAAGGTTATTACACGGTTAAAGAGCTTTCAAAATAAAATCATTGCTTTGGGGCACGTTCTGAAGCAAGTGATGCTGTGATTATTTTAGGCAGGTTGGTGACAGATTAACTTTGTCTCCAGATATGGTGATCATGGACATGGTTGCTACATTACATTGAAAATGTGTTTAGATATTTTTTTCCCAGGGGCGGCCTATCATCGCTCATACATTCTAAAGTGATGTCAGGAACAAGAACAACTGGAATTTCCCAGACTTCGCAATGTTCTGTAGTGTTTTTGACAAACAGACTGCTGACAGCCACAGTGAAATTCAAAACCAGTTTTGAGTTTGCACATGCGTACCTGCTGTTATATTCCTCAGCTCCACAGACCCATTGTATGTCTAAATATATCTGTATTGCAAAATGCATCATTTTCTAGATGCTGATAAGATCTTGAGGCCAAATGCAGAAAACAGACTTTCCTCGTTCTGTGAATGCCAAAAATATTAGGACTGTGTATTGCCAAGAATCTTGCAATATGATACTTATTATGATTATTTTATAATTCTATTTATTGCAATATATTGTAAAATTGCAAGCAAGGCAATATATTGAGATATTTAAATCTAATGTTAAAAATACTGTCATAGTATGAAGAACACCATATCACCATATGCAATATGAGTTTTAAAACAGAAGACTTTTTATGTAATCAGAATGTCTAATAAAACACAACACAAAATGAGCCATTATCTACCACAAATATTTGCGAATAAACTGTGGATAGAAACTATAATTCTGAGATTAAATATAGTCACAAATCAAAAATCACACCCATTTCCTGTTTAATCCTTATTCCAGTTAGCTTGACTCTAATTAACCTAACTGTTTTTACCTATGCCTCCCCCTACTTAAGCAGCACCTCCAGCATTTCCTCTCTGCCAGATTGATTGCTCTCTACTCCTGGAAGCACCTATCCAGCTTTGTATCCTGTCTGATGAGATGTTGCTGTTTTTGGTTTGACTTATTTCTGTTTCTGACCTGATCCTGCTTGTTATTTGTGTAGTTGTGTTGTTGGTGTATACGTGTTTCTGCGTTCACTCTTTCCATAACTACGCAGCAGACACCAAAAGTGGAGGGCGCAATC
This sequence comes from Ctenopoma multispine, assembly GCA_034779795.1. Taxonomy (NCBI): domain Eukaryota; kingdom Metazoa; phylum Chordata; class Actinopteri; order Anabantiformes; family Anabantidae; genus Ctenopoma; species Ctenopoma multispine. The sequence continues at coordinate 3,005,554 of JAUYWH010000016.1, forward strand.
TTGAGCCTCACCACTAGACCAGCATCTTATGATCACCACCGCACACCTTCCTTATTTTCTAGCTGACCTGCTTCAACTGACTGACCTGCAGTCTCTGGAGCATTGTTCTGACAACACTTAGTTACTATAGAGATACATAATGATTAATCTCTTAAACTTTCTCAACTGTTTCCTTGTTCCTGTCTGGCCTTTCACACACTTGTGTCTTCCACAGCCTACTGCTCCCTCTGAACGTCACACCTCCCCCACTTCCCACTTTCTTGTGTTTTATTAAAAGTCTTTACGCTTTTATTAGGTCCAAAACCCTGTCCCTTACAATACCATAATGACAATACTCATACTTGACAAAGCAGTACTGTTGGGAGACAAATCCCTGAGTTCTAGTTGCCGTTGCACTTAGTTGTATGTACAGTAAATAATTTCTCATAGACAGGGTTGAGCAGTGACATGCTGTATATTGACCCTCATTTACTATTTAAATATAATACAACAATATAATATTAATAGTGCACAAATATAGGTAAGAGGTGCAGTAGACTGTGTGTTTTCAATTGATTCCCATACGTTGCATATTAATAATGACATACTTTATTGCTCCTCCTGGGAAATTGTTGCTTGGACATCTGCTGTAGACAACGATACTACTGTGGGGTTTTAGTGTCTTGTCCAAGGGACCTGAGACATGCTCAGGTTTGTGTTCACATGTTTGTGTTCTGTGAGACTTGTCCATCCCAAAGACAGGATACCAAAACAGAAGAAGAGAAATTTAGTGTCTGCTGTTCAGTGCAGTGAAGAGTGCTCCGAGCTGTACACTGGAGAAACAAAGCAGCTGCTTCACAGGAGGAGCAACACATCAGGGCCTGAATCAGAGGTGTACCTTCATCTGAAGGACAAAGGACACTCATTCATGGACCAAAATGTACTAATACTGGATAGAGAAGATAGATGGTTTGAGAGAGGAGTGAGGGAAGCCTAAACAACCCCTCACTCAACAGAGGTGGAGGCCTCAGACACAACTTATCTTCAACCTACCATGCTGCCCTTTCATCCATCCCCAGGAAAATCAGGCCCAATTCACACGTCCACCAGGTTGACCACACTTAACGACATTTCAGCAAATTGGACTAGCCTTCTGCATCAGTTTTTTAGTTTAAATTTCTTGGTGAATTAGAATTAAGCCTGACTGTGTCATCCTTTTGTTCCTAACACATTACCCATTCCTTATCAGTATGGATATCCAGCATGATTTTTTTTCCAATTGAGATCTGATGTGTTTCCAAATGTTCCTTTAATTCTTTAAGCAGTATAAATTTACAATGTTTGAAATCTTTATTTATTTTTTATTTTATTTTACTTTATCACATGTTACTTCTTGTAGGCTTAGTTTAGTCTGAGATTTGTATGTTGATTTCTGTTACTAGATTCTTGCTTCTGCCCTGCCATGTCTATTTAATTAGCTACTCCTGTTTATCCAAAGTATTATATATGTTTGTCTAGTTTTCTTTTCGTAATAGTCTTGGCTATTTTAGTCTCCATTGTGTATTGCCTCCTCCAACCTCTTGTATGCTTGTGTGCTCTTGGGTATGCCATTTTTGTAAACCGAGACAGAAACACCCACTAAACTGATCTGAGGTCAGATTACCGACTTTGCTGAATTATCCTGCCCATTTAAAATAAAAGAGTCCTAAATGGTCCATAGATCTGCTGGTCCAAAGCTCAATTTTAAGCACAAAAATACACTGCATTAGCCATCTTTATAACACAGCACGCTCTATACCTCTTACAGACATGGTATTTTCTTACTCTCAGGGCAGAAACACACAAGCCAAAATCAAAGAACTATTAGTAACATCACTTTGTCCCACATTGCCTTTGTTTGGTACTTGAACACAATGCAAAGACTCCCGCCCACAGCCAACTGGCACGTTCACTCTGCACCTGTGTGAGAAGAGATGACTCTCCAGGCCAGCAGGTGGCAGTAGATGCAGTAAAATGCCAGGCACATGTATGAAGAAGTTTCGGTTCAAGCCACACTGGCAGGAACATGTTGTAACTTAGCAGGATGAGAGAATCTTTCAATGTGACTGCTGCACAAATTACGTGTTTTTGTACAAAAGATAAGAATTTCACTACTTAGTGAGAGATTTCTGTTCAGCTCATTTGGTTATAAATTATTTTGCTATTGTTTCTTTTCAGCACACTCCTGTCATGATGAAGTAGCTCTTGCACCATAATAACCAAAAGATATTCTGAACATGTCTTAGTCAAACAGATTACAGGTGTTTGTGACAGCGTCAGGCAGATAACTTCAGGCACGCTAACCATGATGGAGCTGTGCACACACATTTAACAAAGCCAATGACAGAACACTAAACCCATTCAAATTTCTTTTTCTATTAATTGTAGCATTGAGATGTTAATGGTTACTCCTCAGATTTTGGGATCCTCCCAAATCTGAGAATCGATTGCTTCAGGGGGAGATCAGGTCTGGTTTTCCTGTAACTGGAATGCTTCTGTTTGTTGTAGACTTTAAAGCACCAAGAATCATGCTCAACAGCACTGAATGTTGGGCTTGGGTTTGTTTTTTTAATCATTTTATGAATGCTTGATACCTTGATCATTTCTAAATAAATTAAATTAGTAGGGGTTCGTGTAAAGGAAATCCAGAAAAATGTACACACTACGTACAGAATAAGAAGTGTCCTCTAAACCTATCTGGGGAGTTTATCTGGCTTTAAATGGAGCTGCCACTGTGTTGGATACTGAGTCACTATCTCCCTGGTGCTTTGTGTTATCATCTTACCTTTTACTTGTGTTTATAAATGCTGCTTGTGCCACAACTATCCTATGAATCACATGAATTGTGAAAAAATATAATCTTCTTTGATAATCCATTAATCTACTTGTGAGATTATCACATTTCCATTCCACATACAGAACATTCAGGTAAAACTAAAAATTTTAAAATAAAGAAAAAAAACAGCAGATCAAATCTAACATGGAAACGCAGGGAATAATTAAACCTGTTGAGCCACTGCCAGAAAACATGTAAGACTTTCAGGAAGCTGCTTTTTTATCAGCATACAGGTTTGGCAACCTCTGCACTCTGCAGGAGTCTAAATGAAGTGTGTTTGCTGAATAAACAGAGTGAACAGAGAGAGGAAAGGTGAACAATAACACAAAGACTGTATTTGTCATTCATCTGTGAGCTAACTTTTTTGTTGTTGTCGGGAATATTTTTTTTTGTTTGTTTTGCTTTGATTATGCAGCATTGATTTTTTTTCTGTGTTACTTCAACAAATCCAGGCTTTGGAAGAGTTTATATGAGCGTGTGAAGCAAAGGAGGTAAGACTGAAATAGTTTTCACTGATAGTTACTGTGTTTGCTTAGTTCGCTGGCATCTTTGTTGACTTAAGCTGCACAGTATTTATTGTGTGTTTTCTGTGAAATGATTGAATATTGTTGGCTTAATGTTGTTATCACTACTGTTGTAGATCACAGGCAGTTATTCATTGGGTGTAAAAGAGATCACCTTTATTTGTCCACAAAAGTCAACACATATTTCTGACTATTAGTAATTAAAGTCAGGTTACAGGGTGTAGTTTTCCAAATTGACCCAGGTTAAGTTCATCTTGTGATATCTCTAATGTTACATATTGGTCGTGGCTGTTACAGAGGTTGGACTAACACAAACTCTCCAGAAACTGGACTGTATAAATGGAGCAACACACAAAATAAATATAATTTTTACATGTAACAAAGGGAATAAAGTGATCACAGCGATATAATGTCAAATTAAGAGAATGTAAAAAATAAGATCAGTGGTGATTATTTATTTTTTAAGTCAGCCCGAGTTCACAGTTTAGCTAAATTACTAAGGTAGCCAAGGTTAAAATTGCACAGTATTTAAATTGACTGATTTTGTTATGCTCCAAAATTGTAAACTAGTGCAAAATCACAATTAAGTAAAATCAAGAATGACAGTTTGATACAAATAAAATAATAATGAATAAATGCAGAAAAAAGAGTCGCAAATCAACACACAGCAAATTACAATAAACATCTGGGCATGAAAGTAATGTAGGTTAATAAACAATAACCCAGCTTTTATGACATGAGATAAATATGTATTTTTGAAATAGTTTTTTTAATCATGGTTAGATTTATTATAAATGCTTAATGTAAAAATAGTTGCCAGTTTATTAGGTACATCCAGTTGAAACAAAAGCATACTGATACAACAACTGTGCAGTTTGTGGTGCTGCTGAATTGTATTGAATTATACTTATAGATGTTTTTATTGTTTTGTCCTTCTCTTTAACATTTATGAAGGTATTACAGACACACCTCTGTGTACAATGAAACACAGTTGAACAGTGCCACAAATGGCATAATCCAAAAACATCATAAAGTTGAATTTATTTCTCTTAACAACATTTTCAAGGGTTAAAGATTGGTGTATCACACAGCTTTAGCTTTAGCTAAAAGTGCCTCATAAATGTGTGTAAATACAATAAATTATCAACATTAGATATGAGTAAAGACAGAGCAATAGGCACTGCTGCATGTGAGTTATACCAACCATAAAGTATATTTATCATCCTTGAATCATAATGACAAGTCAGATTTATAAATAATAAAAACCATACTGAGCTGAACTGCTTTATTCTCAGGCACTCAAGTTAATACTGAGCTTTTCATTGGGATACTGTTTTACCGTGTAATGCATTGGAAGCTTCTGATCAGATGAATGCATTTTTATGTGACAAAACCTGCATTAAGTGCATTATGTGACCTTCTTCATGAAGCAAATGTTTTAATACTTTTAGGATTTTAAATATCAAGAAGATTTCAATTTGTCCAGAGTTTTGCTGTTGTGTGGAAGGGTTTCTTTGTTGTTGTTCAGAACTTTACTCTATATTTTGATAGACACTATGGAGGGCCAAAAGTGACAAGAACAAAAGCAGTAAGCAAAACAAAAGCCAAACATAAAAATGAAAAATAAGAAAGACAATTGCAAGGAAAGTGCGTTAAAAATATGTAATGCTTAAGGAAGATATATATTTTCTTCCCTTTTACCTGCAATCGGGTCATTAATAAGATATGGAATTAACTGGTAACCAGGTGCTTAAGTACAGTCTCTTTCTGTTATTTCATTTAACTTTTCCTTAGTTTTCTTTTGTTTTAGATCTTAGTACACATTCGGTTATTTAAACCATTTGATTAGTTCTCATTTGTCAAAAGCAAGTATTCCTATGTTCCTCACTACATTTTAAAATTTGTTAATGCTAAGCATCATGAGATGGGTGTGTATATGTGAGGCTCGGGCAGAAACTGCTTTAGTGATTGCTTTGCATTTTCCTTACGCATGATTACTGTTGAGTGACTGTGAATGCTGATGCATGTAAATCTGTTTAGTGCTCACTGTACAGAAATATATACAGTAATCTGTTGAGTGTCTGTTATAAAAGAAGCGGTCAATGAACAGCATGGGTTGCTAGCTAACTCACCTAAAAATCCTGCTAATCAAACACACTGTGAACCAGCTTTTTTGGCTAACTACCAACTTGAACTTAACTGTAATCCTAAAGCATTTAAACACAGTGGCAAGAATGTATGGACATCCAAACTTTCCCTGTGTTTTGATGAATCCCCCCCTCACAAACACACACACACACACACACACTTTCAGTGCAATTTGTCAGTGATGGGGCTCCATAACCGGCCGCTGCTGGATGACTGAGCACTGGATGTCTTGAAAAGACTCCCTAACATACAGATCTTTTCTGTTGCCAAACTTAAAATACCCTCATGCATTTTCACTGACTTAAAATTCTGCACAGGTCTCTAATCTGCCATCTTTAGTGATATGCTGATGAGTCCTCCAGGAACACGTCCAGGAAAATATCTTGCAGAATCACAAGTTTCACTATGCGGGAGCTTATCTGTCTAGTGCATTTGAAGTTATCTTGAAGAGGACAAGCCTATAAAGGTCTGTATACTTGAACAATGTGAGGATTTATGTTTCTGACTTGGTGCAACCAGTGACAATCGGCACATTACCTGTATTTTGGCAATGAAAATAATACATGCTGTAATGTCCTGTGATGAGTGTTGATAATATAAGTAATACTCAGGGAGTAAATAAATACAGGGAATAAAACAGCGAAGTAGATGACTCCCTCTTATGTAATGAAGTTAAGAAATTCCCAAGGCAATAATTAGCTTATTATGTGGAAAGCAACACGCCACTTTTCTGTGTGAAAAAACAAATCACTTACTAGAGTAAAACTGGACAGAATCAGTATTTACAGTAAATACTTTTTAATTTCTTTTTTTTTTTTTTGTTCCCTCTCTCCATTTCTTGGTAGGAATGGCAAAATCTAAGAATGGCTTGATCATCATTTCCCTTACCCTTGTGACAATTTTTACTTTGGAAACAGGGAAAGTCAGTGAATTTTCAAGTCCTGCTTCTCTGGTATGTCCACTGTATTTACAGAAAATATGAGATTTTGTACCTGCATTTGTTTTATTACATAACACATTACAACATAACTTGTTTTTTGTTTGTTTGCTTCAGGAACACATCAAAGAAGAACACTTTCTACCACACTCCAGGCAGAGAAGAGATGGTTAGTCCAGTCTTACTGTATATAACATAAACTTGAAAAGTTTTATATTTTGGGAAACACCTTTGTTTGCTTTCTTACTAAGAGTAAGAACATTGTTACATCTCTAATGCCTTTAACTGTATTTTAACTATGAAGCTACAGTCAACTAAACTTAACCAAACACGTCTTTCTAAGGAAAACTGCAGGAAACAGGTACGATATCCTGGATTTATGTTGTCACTATGAGATTCTTAAGACTGTCAAGCCTTGGGTGCTAGGGAATATTAATAGTTGCTTTGGAATTTAATAGAATATTCAGACATCAAAACAACACATTGCTGCATGTTTGCTGTGGGGCGTACATGAGCTGGCCATCTCAGACTGTGCTAAAACAACAACAAACATGTTCAATAACATGATTTACTGGATTAGTGTTAGACAAAATTTTCATTATTTTTTACTTAGCCTTTATTTAGGTTTGTCCCATTGAGATCAAAGATCTTTTTTACAAGGGAGACCTGACCAAGAAGGCAGCAGCACAGTTGGAAATAAATCTCAGTGCACCATGGTATACACTATCCAGCATGCAAAGACAATGAGGCGAGGCGTTCATAAACAATACATCCTCATAGTCTATAATAGGCTTTTTTATAGTAAAACCCTAAAAGAAGTCTCAGTTTTTTACAACATAATGAATATGCTCCTTAAAAGTCAAATGATTATCTATTAAAAATCCTAGATATTTAAATGTAAACACCAGTTCTATTTGTCGTCCATCTCTAGCTAAGATTTTTTCATTCCTTGCAGATCTCAGATCAAACACAATGTAACATAAATTTTGTTTTCTCTACATTTAAAACAAGTTGCAGATGACAAAGTTGATCTTGCACTCTATCAAATGCCAATTGTAAAGAAAGAAAGGCTTCAGCAGCAGTGAGTGCTGGACAGTATCTAATAATATCATCTGCATAAAAAGGAAAAATTGAATTTGGAATATTATGTCTAATATTATTTATATAAATAGTGAATAATAATGGACCCAGTACAGAACCTTAAGGGACACCTTTTTTCACTTGCAATACCTCAGAGGAAGAACCCTTTATCTAAACAGCCTAATTATAATCCTAACATATTATATTATACTAAAAAATTTAGATATTATTCTAAAAACACATGATGATGCAGTGCTATTATTTGTTCACTAGATAAGAAGCAGCGGCACATGACTGGACGTGCCAGTGTCCAATTAAATGTGATCTCTTTACAGTGGTATGTCCATATGTCCAAAAGATAAAAAAGTAACCCTGTTTCATTTTTCCTGCAGTGCCTCTCACTCTGGTTGAGTACGAAGTGGTTGTGGAGCTGAATCTGTCAGATATTATGACACTGAACTCACTCAGAAGTCTGCTGAGTAATGGCAGCATTTCTCTGACTCTTAGCCCCACTGTGAACGTCACAACCATTGATATCACAACAGGTAAGAATGGACTTTGTGCCAGTCTGAACAATCAATCAATGGATGCTAATTTTGCTAATCAGGGTGATACCAAGTGATTAAAACTGAGAAAACAACTGATCATTTGCTGGGCTTATTTAATGTAATAGAATGTCTTGGAAAAAACGTCAGAGCCACCTAACACATCTATGAGGAGACATCAGGGAATTGTCTTTAGCAGTAACATGTGCAGACATCTCACTTTTGGGTCTCTCGCACATGACTAGCAATGTCATAGAAACCTCCTCACTTTCGGCTGCTACCCTTTTTTAGGGTCGCCACAGTGGATCATTGCCGCATATTGGTTTTGGCATGGATTTTATGCCCAACCTTCCGCACCAAGCTTTGAACCAGCAACTAGGCAAGGACAGTTGCTAACTGCTCTAACCACCTCCCCCCCTCAAATTAATTTGAGCCTAAAAGGGAGCATGTGCAGTACTGTCTGAAGGGAGCAGTACATACAGTGCCTTGCAAAAGTATCCGGCCCCCTTGAACTTTTCCACATTTTGTCACATTACAGCCACAAACATGA
>JAUYWH010000016.1:3030258-3050085 GCA_034779795.1 Ctenopoma multispine
TATCTATCTATCTATCTATCTATCTATCTATCTATCTATCTATCTATCTATCTATCTATCTATCTATCTATCTAGAGTGACATTCAGTTTAAACCCTGCTTAGCTTTTTGGGACCTCTCCTGAATGTTCTGCTGGGTTTTGGACTGTTTTCCACTTTGCTGATCAGCAAGCATTACTAGCTGCTACACTTTCATAATAATTGTGTTGTGCTGCATTGAACATGTTTGTTACATACAATTTGTCCACTAGATGTCAGCAGTCTCTAATGACCTTTTAAATGAGGCTTTAAGAAATAAACCTTCTGGTGGCAAATACTAGAATAAAGGGAAATTAAACATTAAAGTAGCAAAGAAAGTAATGAAAAATACGTCTATTGGTATTTTGTTACCTCAGCTCCTGCCTCTAATAAGGCATTTAACAGATTTAACAAAATGTTTTCACTAAAAAACTCATATCAACAAATTTCATTGAAAGGGTATGATATTCTTTTAATATAGTATATTAATTTATAATTTTGCCAATAAATTCTATAAAGAAGAAGAGTCTCTTTATATGACATATTAATAATATATGTTTGGGAGACCTTGAGACATAAATGAGGCTTCATTTCATCATCACTAGAGGTGGGAGATAGAGTCAAGAAACCTAATCAGGTTCTATAAAAGTTTTTTTCATTTATACGAGTCAGTCACATGATGTTTTGACACTGTTTATTTAGACTTTACTATACACATTAGCCTCATTCTGGCACACCACAATTTCTCTTATATATATATATATATACATATATGTATATATATGTATAGAACTACAAATGAACTTTCTTCTGTGAATTCTTGTTTTTTATGTCTGGGCTTAGGACCGGCAAAAAAACACTGGCAGAGTTATTTAGGTTTAGATTTAGTTTTTTTTAATTATTATTATTTTATTTTAGTTTACCTTTAGTCTAGTTTGTTTTTTAATCTTATGGTTCACTTAAGAGAGCGCGGTGTACCGCATGCGCGATTCATGCACAGTCTGAACCTCCTGCTCTGACTGTGACTGCTTTGAGATGGGGGAAGAGCACATGGCAGCAACCACAGCTTGTTGAGAATGGTAGAAAGCAATATGTGCTTTGACAACAAAAGTCTCCAAAACACTAGAAAAAGTTGCCAGATTTATCGCTAGTTGCTTTCTAAAAAAAAAATTTCTAGAGGGGTCTGAAAACTGATGTTGTCACTAGGTTGGCAACACTGCTCCTCAGACGTTCTTCTTCATTAGTAAGGCTGTGTGCAGTCTTGACAAACAATAACAAACGATTCTGTCCCCAGACATTTATGTAGTACATTGCAGTTACAAAAACCAATGTGGTTCTCTGTTGATTGGAGCCTCGAGGCTCCAGTCACAGTCACACAGTGAAAAAAAATTGAATCGAAAATTAAGTCGATTACGTCAACTAATCATTGCAGCCCTAGTCAACAGGGACACTTGTCATCTAAAGTATAAGGTATGAGTGGATTTAGTCTGCCAAATACTGCAAAAGAAGTGTTAATAATCCTGCTTCTAAAAATTCTCACTCACTTTGCACTTTGTCATATCCTTAGGATATCACAATGCAAAAGGAACATTTTAGAAACACGTAAGTCTGTCACTGTGTGAGACATTCATTTTATCTTTTAACTTAATATAAAAGTTTGTCTGTATGTCGTCCCTGCGATGGACTGGCAATTGCTGCATGTATAGGCTCCAGCACCCCCCGCGACCCGAATTCGGATTAAGCGGTAGATAATGGGTGGATAACCCTGACAACTGGGTTAGGGTTAGGGCACATTTAAACTATTTTAAAAAAATAAAAATGCAAAATAAATAAATTTAAAGCATGTACGTCCACTTAGCACTTGCTGGAGGGGAGAGTAGTGTATTATAATTAGTGAGGTAAATGTATCATCAACATGCTGTATCTAAATACATTTCATGATCACTAAAATATTTTGTCTCCATGTCATATAAATATAGGAATCCTATAGGCTAGCATCCCTTTTATGGTTATCACAAAGTTGACAAGTCATCTTCATATTTCATTTCCTCATTCTAAAAATCTGCCAAGGCCAAAGTATTGTCTCTCTGAAATTGCTCTGGCAGTGACTTATGTCTATGTCTGGAACTGCCAGGGATCTGTCTGCAGGGTTTGCCCTATAGCTTCCCACTGGCCAAAATCATGGCAGGAGACATGATCGTTTCAGGCTATCCATATATCCGTATGTCCATCTGCAAATTCATTGAGATTTGATGTGATGAGATTGTTCAATAATGAACTGTTGCCAAAGGTCACGGTCATAGTGACATCAACTTCATCCAATCCTTGTAAACTGATATGTCATGGCAATGTAACTCCACACAATCTCTCATTAACTGCAGTCAACAGTGTCTGCTCATTGTCACTGAGTCACATGATTGCAGGACAACAAAACACAGCAAAGCAAGGCAGGAGGAGGAAACATTCTCTACTACAAAAGAAGTGAGTTAGTGGGTGAGTAAGAGTTAACAATTTAAGCATGTTTTCTTTTTTTGTATCAGACAAATTAGTTTGTAGTCTGGCTGCACTATTTTAAAATGTCAATGTGTTATTTGAGACTAGAAAATTCTATTTGCTCTAAAAAGATGTTTTTTTTTAGGTATTCTAAAACTTTGATGGCATTTTGGAAGCAAGAAAGGTAAGTGACATGACTTTTTAGTAAATGTCTTTAATTATAAAGACAACTGTAAATGGTAAATGGTCTAGATATGTTTAGTTTGTATTATTTCTGGTGTGTTTTTATACAATCAGAATACAAATTCTGGGAAAATATGCTTCTATACAGCACACAAACGCGTTAAATACACAAAGAAAATACCTGGAATCATGTGGTTTGTTTGTGAATAACAATTCTAAACTTCAAAGCACCTAGGGCACAATTAAAATGTGACTCATGCAGGCTGTGATGTGATGGTTAGGATGGAGACAAGACGTTTGCCCTTACAATATTACATTTGTTAGTAACTGTTATTCTATGTAGTATTCAAGTTATTACTATGTGTCTAGCTATATGTACATATATATATATGTATATAGGACTTTTTATGAAGTCAAATAGCTGCCATTTTCATTGAACTAAATAATAACATGTAGGCCTACTGTCTTTTGCCAGTCAGACTGATGGTTTTGGTTTTATTTTAGTTTGTTTTTCCTCTGCTGTCAGTACAAATACAGTAGGTGAATCAAATTCCACCTTGCTGTCAAAACATTTTTCAGTTACAATCCACTGAAGTAGGACTGAGACACGGATCCGTTACGGCTGCGTTGCTCTTTTCACCATTTTTCACCACTTTTGTGAGAACTACATAGACGGATATTTCCTGGTGTGACCAAATCTCTCTGTACAGTGTGGCTAAATACCACTAGAAGTAAGTGAGAAAATATATTTTTGTGATTTAAACCAATGAAACTTTAATTTGATTTTTTTTCTCATATTGTGTGTGAGGAAATCTAAAATATGATACTGGTACTGTTTTTATTTTTTCAATTTCTTATAAAAGGTTTCACCAGCAGAAACAGTTTCCAGACTTACACTTGTTTTTGCGTTTTCAAAACTTGTCGTGTTTTCAGTGCCGTCAACACAGTGTCACAATCTACAAATGTGGCTGTATGTTGCTCCTTACAAATTCTAGTACTAATGTTAGTTGAAACAGCAAAACATTTTAGTTACTTAATTTCAGTTTCCATCAGTGAACTTGGTACAGAAAGAACCCTGTGATTTATTGACAAAATATAATATCATTGGCATTGATGTAATGAAATAACATAGTTAAAGACTCAAGGTAACAGTTTGTTACTAGTTTGGTAGTACATTAATAAGTAGATAGGTATACTAATGTAAGAAGCTCAATAATAAAGGAGTAAAACTGGATAGATTCAGTCTTTAATTTGTTATTTTTCTCTCTCTCTACATTTCTTAATAGAAATGGGAAAATCTAAAAAAGGCTTGGCCCTCATTGCCTTTGCCATTGTGATGCTTTTTATTTTGGAAACAGGGAAAGACAGTGAAAGTCACAGCTCGTTGGTAGGTATACACAGAAGATATTGGACCTAAACTTTCTAAATAAATAACATTACAACATAACTTGTTTTTTGTTTGTCTTAGGAACAAGTGAAAGAGGAACACTTTCTGTCTCACACCAGGAAGCGAAGAAATGGTTTGTCCAGTATTCAGTAATTCATTTTGTAAAATACTGTATTTTGGTTCGTATCACTCTTAAATATCAATATAATATTTAGAATATAATTAAATATGAAGCTACATCCATCTCCTGTAAAACTACAACTCCTTTTTTTTTCATTCTGGTTTATTCTTAACTAATTATCTTCTAAATTTTTTTTCATGTGTTTTCATGCAAAGCTACATTTATTCTATCCTGTGGCTGGACACATGTCAAATATACATAAGAGACCACAGTTGGAAGAAAATATAATATTCTAATTATAAAATATATACTGCATTTATTAAAGTCAAATTTCTGTCATTTAGACATTTTTTTAACCTGTTTTACTTCATAGCTTCATGTGCGTAGGTATCTACTGTTGTATGAAACTCTTGCTGTAAAGCTCTCAAAGCCTTAAATGTGTGATTTGCTTTGTGATCTTTAAAGCACCGTAATTCCTTCCAGGAAGCATACATTTAAATTTAATCCTCAACAGCGCATGTAAAGGACATCTCCTCATACCAAAGATTGAAGTAATTCTGTTGTGTTTTTGCCTGCAGTGCCACTCACTCAGGTTACGTTTGAAGTGGTTGTGGAGCTGAACGTGTTAGAAGTTGGGACACTGAACTTACTTAGAAGTAGGCTGAGCAATGGCAGCTTGTCACTGAATCTGAGTAACACTTTGAACGTCACAACCTTTGATATCAGCACAGGTAAGAGTGACTTTTCTGCTGGTCTGAACACAACTCAAATGTGATACAGTATTTGCTATTCGCTGTTGAAAATATTTCACAGGAGTGCTGTTTCTTCTAAGAAGGTCAAACCGCCCATATCAGGATAATCAGTCCCCCTAAGATCAATAATGATTGAAAGGCAGCTATACTTTTCATGTTAGTTGGCTTGATTGATGCTTTACGTTGCCATTTTCGATTGTTGCTGCTGCAAAAATATATAACTAAGATTCTATTGTCAGGTTAAGGTGGAGTTAGTTCATCATTTTCTTCCAGTGAACACAGGTTAAATTCCTAGTACTCCTATGGCAGCGGGCATCTCTTGAAATAGAACAATAATTGTGGATCGCATAACAGATCTTCCTTGTAATGGAAAAATAAACACCATTGCAATTTGGTCGTATTGATGTACAAATATTATGGCTGGGTTTAGACACAAAGAATACATGGTCGGAATTAATCCCTGCTGATTAAAGGGATTTTATGTTTTACTTAATAAATGCATCATTTCAAGCCATTACTTCAATGTAATTACTGCAAGCATTAAATGTATATGGTCACTTTAATATATAAGCAAACTAGGGCAACAGATGCTAGACCTATTGTAATAATGAAAACATTATTTGTCACTGTACTCCACTGTAGATGCAATCCTATATTTGTTCTAACAACCACTGAAAGTTTATGTGACTGCAGGCCCACTACATATTTACAATAGTCTGTCTTTTTCTAACTCCATGGCATTTCATGTAGGTAAAATGTATAGTATTTGAAAGTTCATGTAAGGGTTGCTTTAGCTGAATTACATAGGGTTGGTAAATCACAGGGCAATGTTGGCTTGTCAGACTAAACAAGTAACTACTATGTCTGAACTAAAGAGCCAAACAAATCTAAAAGAGGTTAAAGTAGCTGCAGTGATATTTCTCAGAGAGTTTGTCAGTTTGTTACTATAGAGAGATTTTTTAATTTGCAGTCATTTTATTTATAAACATATTAAATGATACAGCACGTTTTAACCTTTGTATGTGCTTGAGAAGCCTTATGTACTCATTTGTATTTTTTCCCAGTGTGCTCTCTGAGCAGTGGTGGTTTCCAGTGTAGATGTGAGGATCAATACCATTGGTCATGTGACCAGTCTTTACCGTATGGACACTGTGATAACATCACTAATGGCACATGTGGCTGCATTAACTTCAATTATCCTGATGGACAGTTCTGCCAGTCAGTTGTTCTCTACAGTAAGTTGGTCTGTAATAACTGTTGTATTCTATCTAATACTTGTCTCTTTAATTAAACATGCATTTTTAAACACAAAAACAAATCCAAATGTAAACACACTGTTCAATTGTGGAATTCAAGTTCAGTTCAAGATGACAAAGAGTCATCTGGTCTACATAATGTTGTGTAAAGATTTGCTTAAATTTGCTGGACTTCCTGTTACAATTTGTGAGACGATTTTCCAAAGTTTGGTATCCTAAACATTCAAGGCTTTTGATGTGCTTCTCTTGAGCCATGTTTTATAAAAAGACTTTGTCTGTCATTGCCGACTTTTGAGCTATTAGAAGACAGGAGTTTGCTCCAGTCAGAAGAAAACCCTTAAAAACTGAGCCATCTGCTGCTAAGGATGCTTAATTACATTGTAATGCCTGCCTCAAAGGTGCATTTGCTGAAGTTTTTCAAATGCCACAGTTAAGGCAGTACAGTGTGTGTAGCTTACAATTGTCTGTCTGTACTTCTGTCTTTGTTTGCTTACAGACTTTACAGGTTGTCTTCCTACATCAGCTTCAACAACACCAAGTAAGACTGAAAGAATATGAAGAGCATTGTTATATCTATCGTAGTTTATTTTTCACATTTCTCATTTTAAATCTCTCTCTGTGTTTTCTTCAGTTTATCAACACATATCTATTCAGTTGAACCCATCAGATGTTACAGTAATGAATGAAGCAAAAGCTCTACTCAGCAACATCAAGTACCCCATCAGCATCAACAACCAAGTACAAATTTATAACATCAACATTTCTACAGGTAGAATTTCACTTAAATGTAAATGACATTTTAAAATATAATGCATGTTTGCATGTGTGTATTTGTAAAAAGTTGTAAAAGTGACTGGTTATACACAGACTACAGACTATGATAGCTTTGCCTTCAGTCTGCTCTCTGGGCTGTGGTGGTTCTCAGTGCAGATGTGCAGAATCAGTTTCATTGGTTATGTGACCAGTGTTTCATGACTGGACACTCAGAAAATGTTGATTATAAGATAAGATAATACTTTAATGATCTCCAAGGAGGAAATACATTTGTTACAGCAACATCCTTGGACAAGACACCAATACCCTGACCCTAGGTGCCTCACAGGGGCAGCCTGTCCAGAAAGAGGGATGAATCAAGTATCAATATAAAGTAGCATTATAAATATATACAGTACGTACACTGATACACATACAGTAAGGCATGAAAAACTGCCTAAAATGTTCCGTCCTGCTTTTTGGTGGAATTTGCTGAATGAGCTTCCCATCTGCCACAGTTCATCACAGAGCAAATGAGACGGATTGTCCAGTATGGCACTGAGTTTATCCAACATCCTCCTTTCTGCCACAGCCTCCAGTCAAAGTCAAAGAACATGACTTTTTTCAGTGGTTTACTATTTCTAAGTCAATTTCGCCTGTCTCTCCTTCAACTGAGAACATGCAGCCAAACAGCTCATTCTGCACTGTCTCAGATGTACCCTGAAACACAGTCTGCAGATACTGCTGCATCCAGGTATTCAAGTCCAGCAGCCACATAGAAATGCCAGTCTGAGTGTTCACTTCCATCATGACACAAGCTCAGACGCACTAAATAATATAATGCAGTCTATTATCTTTGACAAAATGTGTAGGTTTTTGTCCCCCTCCTCACTATATCATCTCATTATACTCTATCCTGAAGCTTTCATTAAGCTGTGTAGCCATACAGTTTTCACATTGGTATACATAACATGACACATTTTCAATGTAGCTCCTAGTCTATTAATGCTCTGTCACTTTTTCAGGAAAATGTACTAAATCCATAATACCTGTCTGAATCCAGACTCGTTCTGTTCCTGACAGCTGGAGGCAAGTGAAACAAAATAAAGCTCCAGCCTCAGGACAGACAGTTACCCAGGACTTCTTCTCATACCAGTTTCTGGAGAAAGACTGACAGAGTGTAATTTCTCGCTTTGTCTTATTTGATTTTGATTTCTGGCTGCCCTGTGGGGTTCTTCTGTAGAACGATTCCGTTTTTTCAGACTGACTGTAAACAAAAAACAAACGCCGCAGTGAACTTCTGTTTGAATTTCTGGGTCTGGAGCTGAGACTTCAGCGCCAAATTGTGCGCCCCAAGGTTCTCCTATACTTTATACCGGAGGAGGTTCCAGTGCGCATGCACCAGTTATAGCGCGGGTCTATGGTAATGATTTTTGCGTCCCAAAAGAAGAGGAAATATGCCACACGACCGTTCAGTCGCGTTAAACAAGTGAGAGAACATTTTAAAACTACACTTGGATACAGATTATACACAGAATCTCTGATCTGTGTAATATATAGATCGTTTTTTTTCGAGTTTTCATGTTTTAAAAAAATATTTAATGTGGTTCCTATCTTCTTCTTTAAATGATACAGGTGGGGCTGTGCTCCTGCGCCCTCTATTGGCGAGCCGCCACTGCCATTAATCCTGATGGACAGACCAAGATATTGCTCTACAATAATTACTGTGTTTAAACCAGTATTACATACTTCCAACATAAGCTTTAAAAAACAGGAATAATAATAATAGACTTAATTTCTATAGGACATTTTACATACAGAAGTATTTGAACAATGACTTATCATTTAGATGACTTATCATATAATTTTGCGTTTATACATCTGTTATATACCTTAATGAAAATCAGAATTAGAGAATTAAACTTTACAGTAATTTTCAGAGGTACAGAAGCAGCATTTTGTTTTACTACAATCTTTTACAGTGACAATCTGTCACACAGACTATTTCTCTTTCTAACCACAATCTATAATTTGACATAAACCCTCAAGGTTTTTGAACACTGATATAGTTTGCTTCTATTCAGCCACTTTATAAAATAAAGAGAAGTATTGTGTATACAGTATGTCACTGTTGGTTTTACACTGGATTACACATTAGGCTTGGTTGTTCCTTCAGACTTTTGTGCTTGTTTGAAAGCTCTGTCAACAAAACCAAGAATAACATTTCACAGGCAAATCGTTATATTAGTATATTTTACTGTTACAAACATGCTCAACTTGATATATCAAAATAAGTAATTGTTTTCTTGAGCTGAAATTAAGCGACAGTCCTAATAGATTTGTGCAAAATTGCACATTTTCTATGAATTTATTCAAGCCGGTACAACAAGTGTAGTTTTAAAGTGCCAGTATCTCTTTTTTTGTTTACTGACTTTACAGTTTTTCCTACTAAAACCACTTCACCCTCATCACCACCAACAAGTAAGACATTTTTACCTATAAAAATACAGAAAACAGTACAAAATTGATTAAACGTGATATCATGTTGCTACTGCTGTTTAATCTTTTTAATCTGGTCTCTGTAGCTCCTTCAGTTTATGAATACATCATATCTGCTGATTTAAAAATCCAAGATGTTGCAGTAATAAATCAGCTGAGGACCATTCTGAGCAACATCATCTATCCATTCAACATGAGCAACCAAATACAAATCTATGACGTGAACATTACTACAGGTAGGATTAATAACTTATAGACTTTAAACATACAAAGTATCCAAGCAGTGTCGATACCAGTGTTGGTATCAGTATTGTTGGTCATGTGACCATGTTTATTGAATGGACCTGTATCAAGATCTCTGATGACATTTGTGGATGCATTAACACCATTAATCCTGGTCAACGCTGCTAGGTTGTTGCTTCATAAAAATGAACTGTGTTTAACCCAGTACATGACATGTTCTTTACTTAAGCTTTGAAATATGGGAATAATAATAATTAGAAGAAAAAAAAATATTAAAGTCAAATAAAAAACATAAAACAAATTAAAATCAGTCATTATAAATAATGTTCTACAGTTTGAAGTGTTTCTTTGTAAAGACGAGAACTGTGTCTATTTGTAGTTGTAGGCTTGAGTTAACTCCAGACAAAAAAAACCTCTGACCTTTTTAAACATTAGATTCAAGCTGCTACAGCACGTGTAGTTTTTAAGTGCCAGGGTGTGTAGTCCTCCCTCTTCTTGTTTACTGACATTAAGATTTCCCCCCTTACAATTTCTTTATCAAGACGTAAGACTGAGAGATCATATGTTCATATAAAAATAGTTCAGAACTGATTAAAAGTCACATCTATCTTTTCAATTTTGTCTCTGCAGCTCCTTCGGTTCATGAATACATCATATTTGTTGAGCTGAACATCTCAGATGTTGCTCTAGTAAATCAGCTGAGGACCATTCTGAGTAACATCAATTACCCAGTCAACTTCACCAACCAAATACAAATTTACAACATCAGCATTACTACAGGTAGGATTATTAACTTGGGAGTTTGCTTTAGTAAAAACAGTGCCATCTGTTACTGAAAAGGCATGATTGCACATTTTCTTAAACGTTACATTAAAGCTAATACAGCCATATGTAGTTTTGAAGTGTCAGCATCTATGCTTCTCTACTGATTTAACAATTTTTCAGCTATCAGTAAGACTGCAGGATCATACGTACTTACATATACGCAAACTCAATTTTGTTTTTACAGCTCCTTCACGCTATGAATATGTCATATCCATTGACTTGATCATCCCAGATGTTGCAGTACTAAATAAGTTGAGGACTATTCTGAGCTACATCAATTATCCAGTCAACTTCAACAACCAAATACAAATCTATGACATCAGCATTACTACAGGTAGGATTAATAACTTTGTAAATTTTAAACATGAAACATACAAAGTATAATGCATTATACTACACATTTGGATAAACGTTTTGCCAAATCCACTATTTGTAAGAAATTAAACTATTACTATAGTGGGCTGTGTTGTCAACAGAATCTTTATAAGTTTCTCATGTTTAAATTTTTTATTGATTAATTTCACTGAGGTTGATCATCAGAGGAAAATGAAAGCCATTTTAAAAATATATATGTTACAGTGGTTTTTAGTAGATATATATCATTGCAATATTTGTACTTTCAATACATTGTGTTAAATGCAAAACAAATATGCCATCTTCCTTACAGCTACTGCAGATGTTTATCAATACATATTTTCTATTGAGTTCAACATCTCAGATTTTGCAGTAATAAATAAGCTGATGACCATTCTGAGCAAGATCACTTACCCCGTCATAATCAGCGACCAAATAGAAATCAATGACATCTACATTTATACAGGTAGGAACAATATCATACACAGAATTAATACCTCAACATTTGGACACACAAGGAGGAGCAGGGGATTAAACTGCAAAAATTGGGATTCAAATTGTACTTTCTACTACATTCTACTTACCCCTGTTGATGTCTCACTTATTTCTGTGAGTAGATTGTGGCATAAATGTATTTTAGACAAAGTATAAAGGAAGTTTTAAGCTGTAATATTTTTCCCTGGGTTGCTTCCTCTAGTTTTTAAAGAAGTTTGTATTTTCCCATGATTGGATTTGTTTTCTTTGAAACTTCCAACAAATTGTTTGTTTGTAATGGGGCCCGAACGGCTGTCAATATGCTTTTCATAGTAACAGGACTTACTTGGTTTTTGAATGCTGAGGCCAACTGTGTGAAAAACAGTAATAAGGCAACTGCACCCCTGCTGTAGAGCCTTGCCCCTCAAGCTGTCCCCCCAACTTTCATGTCCTTAAAATCATACTATCATCACACTACTAAAACTATTAATTGTAAATATAATCTTAGGCCCTTGAAAAACTTAGTTAAAGTAAACTAATGAAGTAAAAGCACAGTAATTGAAATTTTTCTGTTTTTGTTTTCTGTATTTATTTATTTCTGTTTTAATTTTATATTTATTCTGGGGAACCTTTTTTTCTCTTTATACCTAAGAAATGTCTTTGTTTTCATAACAGAGATAATGATACAATAAATAGTTTCAAAGTGTATTTGTGGATATTTTGTTTATTCTATTTGAATATAGAGGATTTTCGCTGAGGATGTTCAGCTTTACCATCCTGCCTAGACCTCTTGCCACTCCCTTGCCCCCCGATGTAAAATATTCTAGATCTGGACTGTGTGTTTTCCAAACTTATGTTTGTTACCCTGGCAACATCAAACACCATGTTAACTCCTGCTCTCTGTTTGGCTGAGGCTTCATCAAAATGGCTTTGAAGTTCAGCAGTATTTTCTCAAAGTGTCTGTGTGTCTTTTAACCCAATACATTGGTACTCCCCCACTCCTATGTTAAGCACCTTTGTTCTTTTTAATTTAGAATCATTTCATACACACATAACTGACTCCACCCTGTGATTTTTATATTTTAAATAATTTAAATTTTGTGTGACATTGTTTGCAATTGATACATGTCACATGGTGTGACTAATGTCGCTCCTGATTGACTGAGGCTTGATCAAGATGGCTCCCAGGTTCAGGGGCATTTCTTCCACACACAAACCACACAGGATTAGCCCAGAGGACAGACTGAGGATTCCTATCACACACATTATACATCACAACAACCGGCTCACTAAATACTGCTTTCTTATTGGCAAGATGGCTTTAAGGTTCAGGGGCGCAAAGTGGCAGGCACATTCAAAGTTTCTCCAGGAACTTTCAAGTTTTGCTTCTTTATTTTTTAAGATAATTGAACTAGAGTAGTTTCTGTAAATACTATATACACTATGCCTAAGCATCTCCTTTATACTTCTTCCATCACTATGATGTAAGTTAATCTTGGTTTGATTAGTCCACAAGAACCTTTCCAAACTCAGGTTAATTGTTTAAGTACTTCATGGTAAACTGTAACCTGACCAACCTATTTTTGTGGCTGACCTGGTGTATCCATCAGAAACGTGTTTCTAGAGTCGTTCATGTTCCAGTTTATTTAGTATACTAGTACATTAGAAATGTCTTACAACTCTCTATTAAAAATGTAAGTTAGGTTCTGGAAATCATTTACTTTCAGTAATAACAAATGAAAATAACATGGTAGTATATTTTTGACTGACTGCTGTTAAAGTTATGTGAAATATTTATGTTATAACTCTCACTTTGACTTCTAGTATTTACAGATTGTTGAGAAACTAACTAAATTCTCTGTACTTTATATTTGTTGTATTTTCAGCTACTAGTGTGATCAGCCAAAACACAACAGTTAGCCCAACATCAGGAGCTATCTCTACAAATGTTCCTACCACAAAACTCACAACAGTTACTAATACCACAGCTACTACCACTTACCTCACCACAATTACTACCATGGCTAATACCACTATCCCTACCACTGCCCATACCATGGCTACTACTGCTGGCTATACCACAACTGCTGCTGTGCCTAATATTGTTCCTACCATGGTTACTACAACTGTCCCTACAATGGCTACTACTGCTGCCCCTACCACAGTTTCTACTGCTGTCCCTACCACGGCTACTACCACTACTTCAGCCATAGTTACTACCGCTGTCCCTACCATGGCTACTACTGCTGCCCCTACCACAGTTACTACCGCTGTCCCTACCACAGCTACTACCATTGTCCCTACCACAGCTACTACCATTGTCCCTGCTCCTGCCACGGTCTACACCGCGGCTACTATGCCCATCGTTACCATAGCTACTACCACTGTCCCTACCACAGCTACTACCACTGCCCCTACCACAGTTACTACTGCTGCCCCTACCACAGTTACTACCGCTGTCCCTACCACGGCTACTACTACTGCCCCTACCACAGTTACTACCGCTGTCCCTACCACGGCTACTACTACTTCCCCTACCACAGTTACTACCACTGTCCCTACCACGGCTACTACCACTGCCCCTACCACAGTTACTACTGCTGCCCCTACCACAGTTACTACTGCTGCCCCTACCACAGTTACTACCACTGTCCCTACCACGGCTACTACTACTTCCCCTACCACAGTTACTACCACTGTCCCTACCACGGCTACTACTACTGTCCCTACCACGGCTACTACCACTGTCCCTACCACAGTTACTACTGCTGCCCCTACCACAGTTACTACCACTGTCCCTACCACGGTTACTACCACTGTCCCTACCACGGCTACTACCACTGCCCCTTCCACAGTTACTACTGCTGCCCCTACCACAGTTACTACCGCTGTCCCTACCACGGCTACTACTGCTGCCCCTACCACAGTTACTACCGCTGTCCCTACCACGGCTACTACCACTGCCCCTACCACAGTTACTACCGCTGTCCCTACCACTGCTACTACTGCTGCCCCTACCACAGTTACTACCGCTGTCCCTACCACGGCTACTACTACTGCCCCTAGGACAGTTACTACCGCTGTCCCTACCACGGCTACTACCACTGCCCCTACCACAGTTACTACCGCTGTCCCTACCACGGCTACTACTACTGCCCCTACCACAGCTACTACCGCTGTCCCTACCACGGCTACTACTGCTGCCCCTACCACAGCTACTACCGCTGTCCTTACCACGGCTACTACTGCTGCCCCTACCACAGCTACTACCGCTGTCCTTACCATGGCTACCACTGCTGCCCCTACCACAGTTACTAATGCTGTCCCTACTACAGCTACTGCCGCTGTCCCTACCACGGCTACTACCACTGCCCCTATCACAGTTACTACTGCTGTCCCTACTACAGCTACTGCCGCTGTCCCTACCACTGCCAACCCCATGGCTACTACTCCTGTCCCTACCACTGTCCACACAACTCCTGCTACAAATGCCCAGACCGTGTCTTCTACTGCTATCCCTGCCACTGTCCAGAGTGTGGCTGCTACCACTGTCTATACCTCGGCTATTACTGCTGTACCTACAATTGTCCCTACCACGGCTACTACTCCTGCTACTACTACCACAGTCCCTACCATGGCTAAAACTACTGTCTCTACCAAGGTTAATACCACCACCGTGTCTAATACCACTAACCCCACTACAATGATGACTACTACGGCAATTACCACAATCACCATGAGAACAACTGCCACTGTAACTACAAATGCTACTAATACTCCTTCAACTATGGCAACTACTTTTACACCAACACTGCCAACAGGTAATATACTGGCAAAATGGGTTGAGGTGGTCCCATAGATTGCCTTATGATTGATCACAGATTATGTAAGTTACAGTTATAGCTCAAAACTTCAAACTTAAATCTAATGTTTTAAGAAATGTATATTAACTTTCATTTTGCTTATGTTTTTCATTTCTTTTTAAACAGTATTAAATGTGGAATTGTCAGTCAGATTAGACATGGAATTCACACCAGAATTAAATGATAATACCAGTTCTGCATACAACAACCTTACGTCACGGATTCTTCCATTGGTAATAATAATGTTAACACCATATTCAATTATAAAGTATACTTTTAGTTATTAGTGCTTGATACTTAATATCACCTCTCTCCCACAGTTAGTGGGGCAGTATAAAGGAATCACAGGGTTTGTTGGTGTTTTTGTGAGGAGATTCAGGTATGGAAATACCATTAACAATATACAACACCACAGTCATAACACATTCTACATCAACTCTAGCTTTTGTTGTTCTTGCAGAAATGGAAGTGTAATTACAGACTTTGTTGTTCAGACAACACAAATTAATGCAAATGAAATAGCCACTGCAAATCAAACACTGCCACAAGCATTGCACTCTGTTGCCGCTGTCATTGGCTCAGTTTCTGCATTTTATAGCAGTAAGTAAAAAGAGTTATTTATTTTTTTAAATCACTGAATTTCAAACTGATATATTTCATTGTCCCCAAAAGGTCCAACTCCAATCAGTGCTCCTGCCCTCACTTATACTGGTAACAGCATGACACTGACATGTGGGACCTTTTCTGGAAACATTAATGTGGGACAAATTTCTGGTTCTGTGTGGACATTTCAAGGACTGCAAATTAATGAGGGTGGAAGGATTAAAATGACTACTGGCAATGTGTCAAATCTCACAGTTAACAATGTAATTCCTGCTGATATTGGTAAGTAAGAGTTACCTGAATTTAATGAATAATCAGCAGCAACGAGATCACTTTACAACTTGAACATTCATTCAGTACTGTAATTCATTATTGTGAACAAACTAACAAAATAACATTGCGTTAGAATAAACTTACACAATAATGTAATAAATAGTCTGCACTTATAATGCACTTAACACTGATTCTCAATAACCCATTACTTGCACACACAACCACACACTAATGGCGGGGCTGCTGGGAGCAACTTCAGCTTAGCAATCATATAGTGTACAGAGTATGTTTGTTATTTGTAAACACAGTACTAATATTTATTGCATCTTTCATTAAATGTAAGATTTAATACATTTCAAATAATAAGTTATTTGCAACTTTACAGCTAAATTAATATATTGACAAATTCAATATGCTATGTTTTTTGCTATCTTCCTGAAATTATTAGCATGTACTTCTGTTAAACACAGGACCATATGAATGTATTCTGAGGGGCAGTGCAATTGATTTCCTTCAGTCAGGAGTTGTAACAGCAGCTCAAATCAAACAAGCCCCCAATGTGCAGCTACAGAGACAAGTAAATGTTAAATGCGCAGCAGGACAGATACAACCACTTCAGTGTTGCGTGCAACAGCCCTACATAGTCAACTGGTTTCAAGGCGAAAACACTTTAAACGCAAGTAAGTATGAACTGATGTTGAAAACACAACATGGTAACTCTTGATTTGATAAACTGTATGTGACTATTCAGTATATCTTATTAACAACATTGTTAAATCTTCATAGGTTCTGCTAACAATGGAGCAAATTACTGCATCATATATAATTACCAGCTACAAAGCTGCAATGGATCACAAGAAGAAAAAGTATCATTCATATGTAGTGTAGAGAACCCGCTGGGTTATGAACTCACAACAACTATAACTATTTTCAGTGATGGTAAGAACAACTTTTGAAATTGAACTACACTTTTTCTTTTCTGTGTTTATTCTTTTTTTCATTTCTTTTTATTCTAATTGTTTTTTTTTATTCTTAGTTGCCACATGCAACAATGCTCAGTATGGGTCTGGACGACCAGGTGACACATCAGTTGTAGGGTGTGATCAAGGTCAAGAGGGCAGCAAGACTGCAGTCTGTCAGTCAACAGGACAGTGGAAACGTATGAGTGACACCTGCATCTTAATAATAATTAAGAATTTATTGATTTATTCACAGGTAGGTAAAAAAACATATCAAACTACTTCCTGTATAAAAATAAATACTAACCATATTTCTTGCAGGATTTGGGTCTTATCTGATTGACAGTACATACGTATATTATTTTTCTGATATTTTTTCTTTTTACTACCTGACTGCAGCTAGATGTTGCTGCGTAACTGATGAGCCAGTTTGCTGAAACATTCATCTGTGAGATATGAACATTTTAGTGGGTTCACAACAAAAATAAAAAACATAGCAAACACACCATTTTACTGAAATATTTAACATAGTGTAGCTATTCCAGAAGAAATCACAGTTTGACTCAGGCTGAGACCTGTCGTGATGAAGTGAGACGAGTTGCACGCAGAAGACATGGACATGAAAGACATATTTAACCCAGAGTCACACCAAGATTGAAACAAGCTTCCACAGCATCTTCAACTCTGCCACCTCCAGTTCTGCCTCGCGTCTATACTATTTGACTGTCGCCAGTCTATATAGCAAAGCTGGTCTTTTTTCTTTGATTCTTGTGATACCCCACTATCATCGATCCTGATACTCTTTTTCATTCACACCACCATGGATCCACTTTGTTGGCATGAAACCATATTGAACCAGGAAGTTCAACCATGAAGCTCCTACTTCACCTGAGTTTGGCAGTACAGTAGATGTAGTAATTTGTGTTCTTCAGCACAGCCTACCACACTAAATATCTTGTGCTTCATTCCTGCAGTAGCTTTGGACATTGTGCAAAGTACTGCTAAAGAGTATGGCTCTTGCTTATGAAGCCATATTTGGCTAGCACCTAGCCATAGGTGGAGCTCAGAGGAGGAGACTTACGGATGAGGGGTGTGCTATGTCCATGAGCCCCATTTTGACATTGAAATTTTATTTGAATATCTGAAACTAAAAAGAAGTCTGATCAGAGGCTTTCCGACAAAGCAGCCATACAATGAAACCATTGGCTGGTCTGTTTTGACATTCCAATAAGTACATATTTTAACCCTTTGAAACCTAGAATTTCAACAGACTTCCTTGAATAATTTTGTTGTTCTAGCTGTAAAAGTGTCATAAAATCTGCTGTTAGTATGTGCTTGTTTCCCTTTTTCAAAAGTATTACTTCTTTCAACATCTGATTGTGAATTTAACCGCCTTAAGTACATTTACTCAGGTCTGCTGTACATGAATACATATACCGCCAGCAGTCCAATCAGCCATTAGTTAGTGGTCTGAAAACATGGGTCATAGGCCTAAAAGTGGCCCAGAAATTATTGACTCATGAGTCAATAATTCAGTACCACAATTTTTGGGTATAAATGACAAAAAATATTTTAAGGACTTGCCCCCTGTAGATCCACCCTTATGTCTGTGACTGCAGGCCAGAAATCTTCATTCAGTGTAAAAAGTAATTAAGTACATTTGCTCAAGTATGGCACAGAACTTTAAATTATGGCAATTTAGGTATAATTTTCTCATTATATGGTCTGTGATGCATTATCGCTAGTTCACTGGTCATATTCAGTCACCAGTTTTGAATAAGACAAAATGGGATCTTTGTGTTTTGTTCAAAATTAGGAGAAAGTTACCAATAACTTTTTCTACATACACATTGATGACAATAAAGAAATTTGTCATAGTAGTTATCAGTCCCCTACTATGTGATGTTATATGTTTTTGTGTTTTAAATGTCTCATTGTTCAGGATTTGGTTGTGGAAGAAGTGCCACAGTTTGTGGCAAATCTAAGTCAAACTGTCCAGCAAAACCAAACAGAAATTCTTAAGTCACCTGCAACCCTATCAGCTATCGTTGACATCCTAAACACTATTGCAAACCTACCTATTTCTGTTAATGTAACTATCATGCAGGTAAGTTAAAGGACTACTAGCCATTTATTAAAGGATGTGTTATGTCAACAAATGTACTTTTATTTATTTACTGTTTATATGTAATACAACCTTTTTTTCACCTGCAGAATGTACTAAACACTGTTGATGTCATCATTAGTGATGATGCAACAGATTCCTGGGCATTTCTGAATGCAAATAAAACCAGCAATACCAGCTCAGAATTACTGAGTTCACTGGAGACTCTCTCTAATCAGCTGGTTGGGGAGTTTACCATTGAAACTCAACGGATTCTGCTCAACAGAACCACATTTAACAGCTACTTCACAGGAGACCTGAACTCAAGCATCATCATAAAAGTTCCATACACAAATGTTACCAACACCTTCATCACGACTGTGAAATTCTCCAGTCTTAATAATGTCATGCCAGCACGGAACTCTACCAACCTCTCCAATGCAACCAGCAATGGATCTATCACTGATAATGTCATCAATGCTGATGTGGTGCTTGTCAAAATAAATGCAATAATTAGGAATGTCGCTCTGAGCTACGCCAAGCTGAACAACACCCTGACAGTGAACCCAAAGTGTGTCTTCTGGAACTTCACGCTCTTTAATAATCTTGGTGCTTGGGATGATGAAGGCTGTACATTTGTATCTGACATAAGCAACACAGTAACCTGCA
>JAUYWH010000016.1:3050185-3066726 GCA_034779795.1 Ctenopoma multispine
GCTGTCACAGCACCAGAGCATGGATACATCAGGAAAGACTATGCTTGCTGGCTTAACTGGACTGAGACAAAAGCCCTGCTGGCGATGGTGATACCTGCCTTAACCATAGTTTTCATCATCATTTTAATTATAGTCATGTTCTTTTTCAAAATGCTGAGAAAATGTGTGAGAGACACCATAGAAAGGGATGAAAAGCATGCACTGGTGGCCATTGCAACATATGTGATAATTTTGACTCCTTTATTTGGACTGACCTGGTCTTTGGGAGTGGGAACTATGGTATCACCAACAAACAGAGGAATCCATATTGCCTTTGCATTCTTCAATTCACTACAGGTATTTGCACCTGTTAAAATACAAGTAATTTAATTCCTATGAGGCAGCAATATTCTGTAATAAAACATTATTTTCTTTACCTCTGATTTTCCTCAGGGCTTCTGCGTTTTAATGTTCGGGACACTTTATGATTCAAAGGTATGTTGACTTTATTTACTTTATATACAGGAGCTAACATGAGCAGCACATTATCACAGCAGCAGCTTTTACATCTTTTAACACACAGGATATATTCAGGCACAGGATTTAATGTAGATGACCCACTAGTAGCAGACTGGAACATACTGAACTGTGTGTCTAGACCACTTTAGCTGTACTGACATGATCGGCTGCACAAGCAAGAGCAGTAAAGAGCTTTGTGATAAAAGTGCATCTGGCATGCAGGTAGTTGATGTGCTTAAATAGAAAGTTAAATGCTTAACAATAAATTGAATGACAATATCAGTTTGACGTGTTAGTTTGAGGTAATTTAATTGCAAGTTCCTCCCTATTTATTGCTCAGTCTGCTATTCCAGTGTATTGAAGCCAATACAAAATCAATGTAGATGCATGAAACAAAAGAAAAAATGAATGAAGTGTAAATATAGATATTGGTGACTTGTACATATTCAACAAGTAAAACAGAAACCTTTATGCAGTCTGTAAAGGCTGATTAAAATAAAGTATATCAGCCAGGGCAGGTGTGTGCATAACAAACAACTATTTACTTTATTATCAAGAAATGAATGATAGGATTGAGACTAGGCTGACTATAATGGAAGCATCTTAAGTTAAAAGTAGCAAAAGCACAATATAAAAATACTTAATTACAAGTAAAAGGCCTAAATTCATAACCACATTAAATCATTAATGTATTTTTTACGGAACCTCATCTTAAATTCACTGCAGGTCTGTGACATAACTACTTGAAAAAATTAGAGTCTGATTTCTACAAAACACTCAAAATAAAAGTTGTAAAAGTAAAAGTATTTGGTCCATCTTTTTTTTATGCTTATGGCACATAAAACATGTTTAAGATAATTAACAGATTACATATTTGAATTTTTGTTTTATTTTAGAAAAACTCCTAACATTTTTTTTTCAGAATGGGCTGTGTAAAATGCTGATCATGCAAAAATGTTATTCAAATTTCCCATAGTTGAACACATTTGATTTTAACTTATACATTAATTGGATCATGCTTTTAGGTCTGTTCCATCTTCTCAAAGAGATCAAGCACTGGCTCTACATTAACAAGAGTAAGCATTTTTTTTAATTTTCCAAACTATTACATATACAGTACTTTATATATACTAAAAGATTTTCAACTTAATGTGTTGTACTTGAATCTACAGATTTGCCAAATGCTACAGAAATCATTACATGAAAAGTCTGTGATAAAATGAATTAAATATACCTATTTGCTTTTACTGTAGAGTACACATTTAGGACGTTCTTCTTTGAGAAGAACAAACATAATAAATTATCTTCGTGGTAGATCAAGTAAGTAGTTTTCTATCAAGCAACTTTCCTGCTTATTTATATAACATGGCTGACTTATCAACAATTTGTTTGTTTTTCAGATGTCTACCATGTTTCAAAAGCCACAAACTCAAGTAGCAGTCATACACCAGAGTCGTATGTCAGTATCTAAATAAATGCACCCATTTCTACCTATAAGATTTATTTCACACATTATTGGTAAGATAAATTATTTGTAAAAGCTTATCTGTACATTATTAGAAACAGATTTTGTTTATTAAGTTCAATTTGTAATTATTGAAAGGCTCACAAGTAATTTCTGAATAGCTCTGAATGTATTGTTATGGATAAAGTATTGATGTGTATTTCCCATTT
This sequence comes from Ctenopoma multispine, assembly GCA_034779795.1. Taxonomy (NCBI): domain Eukaryota; kingdom Metazoa; phylum Chordata; class Actinopteri; order Anabantiformes; family Anabantidae; genus Ctenopoma; species Ctenopoma multispine. The sequence continues at coordinate 3,052,358 of JAUYWH010000016.1, forward strand.
ACCTAAAAGGTAAATCCTATAACTAAACTGTGCAGTAAGAATTCTGCACACCTTGTTAAGAAGTATTATTGTTTAAACATTAAATCTGTTACTAATTATACAAATGGTAGCATTTTAGATCACTGTTCAGCATTCTAAATGTTTGATAGTTAAAAATAAAAGCAGAAGATAGTTTCCTGTGTGGTATGTCAACCTTAGAAATTTATCAAAAAAGAAAAAATCTTATTGGTGTTCCAGATTTTACTATATACAGTATTTATCATATGTTAACACAGATGGACATAAACTCAGGATCAATAAACTAATGGTACATGTTGTCCAAATGAAGTGGTGACATGATAAAATAAAAACATGACGACATTCAAAACTGATTGTGGCTACAAAAAAGAAGTTACTGTGGATTCCAGCCAGTTTGAGTGAGATAAAATCAATCAATGGCGTGTTATTAGCCACTCCCATAGTGATAGATCAGTCATCTACTATGTATTGTTACAGTTATTATGAGCGGGAGGCATGGGAAATTGGAAAAAACTAGTAACCCTAGTAAATTTTGTGCAAAACCAAACATAACATGGGCATGATGATAATAACCTACTGAGGCATATACCCTGTTTAGTAGGGACCTACTGATCCATATTGATGGTGTCAATAACAACGCATAACAGCCATTAAATGTTGTAATTACATCCTAGGTGTGTGGTGCATTTCTTATTTTACATATGTATAATTATAAATACAGTAAACTAAGCCTTTTGGTTACTTTATTTTGTACAACCTAGTGATATTCATACATTTATTTGCTGTACATGTTTGATGCCTTTTTGCACATTTTTCTTATTTTACATTTCTACAATACCTGTACTTAAACACTTTTTTAAATGATGAAGCAATTACAAAGTGATTACAAAATAATTTCTTATATAACTATTATGAATGTAATCCAAAGTTTTATCATACTGCACTGTATGTGTCTTTCTTTTCTGCAATCTGCAGGCCAATAAGTTGTGGTGATAAACCTAATGATGCCTTTTACCTATTGCTTTGAAGTTTGTCATCTTAGGGTGCTCATAGATACAGGATATTAAGTTCTTTAAATGAAGGTATTGGACATTGTCAGATACTTATCACTGACATTTATTTTTACCTGAAATCTCAACTTCTGTCTACTAACTGCCTAATTTGTGTCAATTGTTATAATTAAAGATTCTTCTTTTTTGTCGGTGTTGACAGGGTCAAGTTGATTTATTCATTATTCATGCCACACATGCAGCATTGTGAGTTGGAGTCAATCTCCTGTTGACCACCTAACCTTTGAACAATAATTAACACCAGTGCAAATATAACAAATGTAGAACACGAACCACGGTAAATAAATTACCCCGCACATACCCCATTAATCATGTGACAGCATTATAAATAGTTCATCACTGTACTGTCTCTCCACTGATTCTGTGTGTTGCTGTCACTCATTACAAGCTGTGGCACTTTGACATTAGGAAGTGGCAATGATGTAATCCAGTATAGATTGATTACCCACTGCTGGTTACCTTGATCAGGTGTTTTATGTCAATCTGAAGCTGGAAGAGACCATCCTAAATCAGAGTGTTTTGGCATCTTCCAGCTCAATCTTCAAGATTTGTTGATCCAGGTTGCAGGAGGGAAATTTGGAAAACAAGTAACATGAGTGGTACATTAACAATGAAATAGCACATCATAGTTGGATGGTATCATAGTATCATAGTTAGATGGATGTCCTGAGGGGAACAAATTGTCAGATAGGTAGTTTCAATAAAAAAATTGAAGCCTAGGACACTATGTCATTTTGTTCAGATCAGATTTATGATCACCAATGAAAACAAGATAACTCCTGCACTGTACAGACTGCGTCATGTCACCAGCTTTGCTAGTCTGACAGGTGATAGTTTTAATGGTCTATAGGTAAGTGGTCCAAAAGCTGCATTAAGATGACGTGCAGCATGTACAGCTCACTTCGGCTGATCACCATGATACAGCAGTATCTCACTATATACCTCTTTCTTTATCTTGCTCTCTTTGTCTTTCATTGGCTCCCTACATTGAGCTGTCAGTCCTATTTATCTAGAGCCCCTCTGGGAAAAGTCGGGCTTTTTCCAAAGGCCATTCCACCACCTAGACTGATTCAGTGTCTCCCTAGTGTTTTCTTTTATGGTGTCACATTTGTACTTTTTTTCAATTTGCTGTTACTTTGTTCTCCTTTGAAACACTTTATTAATATTATTATTAATATTTCAATAATAATCTATTAATCTGCCTTTCTTTTATACATTTTTTATCTTTGATTCAAGATACAAACAAGTACAAAGATAAAATCAGACAAAGAAAATAGGGCAGAATTAAACCTGAGCCACTTTCAGCACAGGTGTGTGTCCCTTACTATGTTTCAGGAAGTTTTCCATAGTTCAGCATGTGAGTTCGACAGCATCTGCACCCTGCAGGTTTCTATAATGAAGTGTGTTTCCTACAGTTCCTACAGGGAGCAAGTGAAGCAGAAAAGAGAGGAAAGATTAAGAATGGTAAGAAGGTGGGCAGATTTATATTTCACAGAAAGTGCATTCATATTTTGTTGTGAATAATTCTTTTTTGAGTTGGTGTTTTCAGGAATGTGCTCACTAAAGGAGCTGGTTATTTACAGTATGACCATTTTCTGATTATGTTTGTCTTTTGTTTATGTATGTGCTAAATGTTAGAGATAATAGTTAAATAGTTTCCACCACTGGTCAACCTGTTTTCCATGCTCCTATTTAACTTTGTTAACTTAAGCTGCACCATTTTGGACTAAATTATTGCAAATTATTGACAGTGTTGTTATTCAAGATCCTTTCTAGCCTTTATCAGAAGGCTAGAAATGATGACGTCACAGAAACAACTTGTTAGCAGGACTAATCAGAACACATGACAAGACTAAATGTATAATCTTAAAATGTTCCAATGGACGCACACACAATTACATGTATTCTTCTTATGGTTAATTCTGAAGTATTTTCACTTATATCTCACTTCAGTTGTGAACAGGTCTCAGTGCAGATATCTTCTACATGATAAAATCTGCTGATAGCCTGTTAAAGGTGTGTATACTGGAACAACCATTTTATTTGTTCTAAATAAAAATACATCTAATTTCCTGTCCCTCTACTTTTGTGATAGGAATGGCATTATCTAAGAATGGCTTGACCCTTCTTGTGACACTTACTATTTTGAAAACAGGGAATGTCATTGAATTTTCAAATCAAGCATCACTGGTAGGTCCACTGTATTCACACTACCGAACAGAATAATGGAAAACTGGAACCTGATTATTATTTTTGTATCAGGATCACGATGAAGAAGAACACCTTGGATCTCAGAAAAGACAGAGAAGAAATGGTTGGTCTGATGAATTCCTATTATAACATGATTTAAAAAATTGTAAGTTTTAAATAGTATTTTGGGAATAAATACACACCAACAAGTTGTAAATGGATTCTACCTCTTACATAGTTGATATGAACATTTAAACATTTGAGCTGATTCAGTCCTCCTTGAACTCAATACATTTTGCCACCCAACTAGATAACAACAAGGCAAAATACATCAGTTTTGTCTGATACTTTGACAGTGTGCTCCTCAACTGGTACTGGCTTCCAGTGTAGATGCGAGGAAGAGTTTGCTTTGCCGTACAGCACCTGTGTCATATATGGAACCTGTGATTATCTATCTAGTGGCATCTGTAATTGCGTCAGTGCCATTCCAGCTGATGGCCAGACCTGTCGGCCATTATCAGGTAATCAAGTCATAATCTCGTTTTTAAACTGAATTACAATGAATTCACACAGATACATTTCTTGTTGTTGTACCACAACAATACAAATGCACACTTTTTAATAAAATGCGATTCCACTGCAAATAATCATGTTTCTGTGCAGCAGTGCAAGCTCAGGTCGAGTATGAAGTTGATGTGGAATTGAATGTGACAGATGTCGAGGAAGTGGCCTATCTTAGGAGACTACTGAGAAATGGCAACTTTTCCCTGTTACTGGATCCATATATAAATGTCACACACATTGATATCACAACAGGTAACACTAGTATTTCTGCTGTTCTGAACATGATGGATGTTAATATTGCAAATTAATGTGCAAGTACTAGGTGTACGTACTGTTTTTATTGTAAGCGTTTTAATCCTTAACATCCTTTTCTTGATGATAACCTATTTATTTTAGATGTGTTAGTTGCTGTTTGTTTGTTCTTGAAAACATCCCAGACATCATGTTACAGCTTTTTTATCCCACTGCATCAGTTTTTGTGTATCCAGTGACTGGAGGGAGTCATACAGTTGGAGTCTTCCCCAGCTCTTTTGTTTTTAATTCTTGTCACACATTATACTGAATATAATATGCTCAAACTGGGACTTCTCCGGTCTCTCTGTAGTGTGCTACAGTTTCACGCTTCTAAAGACATAACCTCAACATCAAATCCTCTTGAGAAATATGTTCAAAGGCAAATATTTTCGTGATCGTCAGTGTGTTAGCAGCTACACCATACAAGTTAGGTATATGTAAGGTGTAAAAGCTAAAATTAGAAGAAACTATTTTATATAAAGTAGCTAACTATGCCCATGGTATAAAACCACAATTGAATAAAAAGGCAGAAGCCACAGGATTAAAATCAGGTGGGAGCAACTAATTAATGAAAGGAAAGCAACAGATTAAACTAATACAATTTATTACAATAAAAAATAAACAAACATAATAAGAAAAAAACAAACAATGTCCAGACAATACAACTACAATATATTATAAAAGTCACTCTGCTAGTGCTAAACAACAACAACAACAAACAAAACATGAGCCTGTATAACAAGTGGATGGGACACCGGGCGCCACATCTTCTCTCCTTTCCCGAGGTCTGAGCTCCTGGGCTGGCTACACCTCTAACATCCACCTCGGCACAACAAAAACACAGATATAAAATTATAGACCTTCCACTGGTCAAGTCTTCTCTGTCACCCTTGACTCGCCTCTTAGGCTCTTCTGTTCTTCTGCTAGGCAAAGATATAATTTGGGGGTGGGGGGGGGACAAGGATCACATTCCCTGCTGAACCCTCAAACAATAAGCACTTCATATACACTACCAGCCAAAGGTTTGGACTTGGCATTGTTAATATTGAAATATCTCGTATAGCTGGAAGCAGGTGTTGTTTAAGGAATATTTACATAAATGTACAAAAGCATATCATCAACAAACATTTATACTGTCTTCCAGCTGCATGTTGTTTGCCAATGCAAGTTTATTGATCATCAGAAAACCCTTTTGCAGTGATGGTAACACAGCAGTGTATATTTTCCTGAAAAACAGAGACACTTCCTATGTGTGTCCAAACATTTGACTGGTAGTGTATTACATGCATATTTTGAGGAAATTGTCTTTTGGATCCAGGTTCACATAACGATAATGTAACTAATGTTAATGTAACTAATGTAATTAAACACAGAAATCAAACCAAACATGGCGTCTAATATTTTACAGGGTCTCAGCAATAATGAGCTTGAATCCAGAGAAGAATCAGAAAATATGCAGGTTCCAAAAATTGTATGTTAACAAATGTCATTACTGGTGTTATCACAAATTAGACAACTTCAAACTGACCATTAGCAAAATATCACTGTACTGCAAAAAATAAAAAAAAGTGATCATCCTACGCGCTGACAGCACAATCTGACTCTCAAAAAACTCACATATCTTATATACTAAAGTGTTCATTCTGAAATCATCAGCCATAAAATAAAGTCTGTGTTTAAATCAACTTAAAGTAAAGCATTAATAATCACATACTCACCAACTAGTGATTTTATTCCTGCTTTTCTTTCATAATGTCTGATCAAATGAGAGACGTTCATACATGTTGACAATGGTCTGTTCTTGACGAGGATGAGTTTGGAGAAGGATCTGTCCTGTTTACTGCTCCTCCCGCTCCTCTTCTGCTGATGCTAATGCTAACGCTAGCTGACTCTGTATCACCTGCTCAAAGTTGTTAGCAAGCAGGGTTTTGTTTGTTGTATCTGCTGAGGGTGTTTCTCCACAAACTATGATTATCTCCACTATTATTATTAATAGTTGTTTCTATCAGTCTTTGTTTTCTGGAGACATGTTGTAGATTTTGTCACCTTCTCAGTATATGTTAGCTTTTAGCTATCTTTATCACTGTAATGTTGCCGACTTGATGACGTCACAGAAAAATGAAAAAATAGCTATAGGGCTAATTTGATTTTTTTTTTTTTAGCATGTTACCTAAATGGCACCAACTCCCAGTGCAGATGTGAGGATCAGTATGTTTGGTCCTCTGAAAACTGTTTTGCATATGGAGCGTGTGATGAGATCACTAATGACACATGCAGCTGTATCAACAATACTCCATCCAATGGGCAATACTGCCAGCCAAAGACAGGTAATAGAGAGCTGAAAAGCTTTCTTTAAGCTTATTTAAGGCCTCTTTAGTATTGGTAACTCTTACTTGTCAACATGATCTTGATGCATCTTGTCTATCAACTGTAATTGAAACAATTCTCATACATATAATCTGTATTTAGTTGTTACTAAATAAATTACCTACAGTCAGATGTGGTAAGTAACGAAGTACATTTAGTACAAAGTACAATTTTGAGGTACTTGTGCTTACCTGGAGTATTTCCATTTTATGTTACTTTTACTTTTACTCCACTATAAATCACAGGAAAATGTGTACTCCACAACATCATTAGTTATTTGTTTTAGATTCATATTTAGATTATTATAAAAATCATTATGTATTAATAAAACGCTGATGTATTATTTATTAATTAACCTCTAGTCACAACATAAGGTGGTTAAAATAAGCTCCACCTTTACCAACTGCTCTTTTTATTCCACAGCCTGTAAGTAACAACAAATTTTACTCATAATTTTCACCTTTGAGAATTTACGAAACAAATCTAGGCTATACTTCTACATTTATGTTATTAAAAGCATCAAGTCCAATATGGTTTAAACTACACTGTTCCGTTTGTACTAAAAGTAAAATTTAGCAGTTGTATTTTAGTAATTGCATTTTTACTGTATTGAGTTTGTGTACTTTACATTATATCACATGTTTTGAACAAACAACAAACATACTATCCTGCATATGACTTTAATTATTTATTTATTTTTATATTTATTTAATTGGACATTATATTCTAGTTATGCATATCATATAGCTAATCTATCATAGCTAATAGTTCAGGAGTCATCACACGATGGGACACAGTAGTGAGAAAAATATTTTTTTTCAACAGTGCCTCCAATTATTTATGAATACCAACTTTTCATTGAGGTGAGCACTACTGATCCAGAGCAACTGAGGAACACTCTGAAAATTATGACATATCCTATCCATATCAGCAAGCTAATTAAAATCTCGGCTGCTGAAATTACTTCCGGTAAGAGCATATTTTATTGCTATGCTATGTTTTAATGCTATTTTAGCATTCAAATGGTGGAATTAGTGGTGAAATATATTTAAACAGCTGACTGTTCACAAGAACAAATTTGGTGATTCCTAAAGTTTGAAGCCAAAATGGCTCTAGTATCCAATACCACTGTGAGGATCACTACATCTGGCCCTATGACAAGTGTGCCACCTATGGGAAGTGTGATGGTGGTACAAGCAACATATGGGGGCGTATCAAGGCAATCCCCATAGACGAACAATACTGTCAGTCAGAACACCATCAAAGTAAATACATATACTCAAACACTAATCCCAGTTTTTAAACTAATTCTACTTTATATGTTGAAAGTGACTGAGTGACTAGATCTTGCTTTGTACAGTATATTATTGCTTGTATGTTTTTTTACTCACTGTAAATTAAGTTTAATCTTGTGAATGCTTAATTTGAGAGTGCTACACATTTTTGCTTCTGTCTACAGAGTTTGTGATGTGTTCTCCCACAACAACGTCAGTATCGACAGGTGAAGCTGAGTAGATAGTCTACTGCTGAATTAAATCAGTCAAGAAAATACATAATCAAGACTTGACTTGTGTTTTCTGTTATGTTCTCTTTTACTTTTCTCTCAACGCTATCAAACCATTTCAAGATGTGCAGTTGTCATTTGCTTCTACAGCTCCTGCAGTTGTTTATGAATACATCATATCCATTGAGGTGAACGTATCAGATGTGACAGTAATCAACCAGCTGAGGAGCATCCTGAGGAAGATTAGTTACCCCATCAATCTCAACAACCAAGTACAAATCTGTGATGTCAGCATAGGTGAGTCAGTTTCATTGTTGATTGTTAAAATCTTTTAAACAAGCATTTTGCGTTATGATTGTCACCTCTTGTATAAAAACCTTTATTAAAAGGCAGAATCAGGTGCCCATATGAACATCTAAAAGGTTTTACTTTAATCATTCCACACGTACAGGTCTTTAAAATCAACATGTTTCCTATAAGAATGATAGGACAAGGATCCAGACTCCTTCATCTGGCTAAACTTTGTTGATAAGTCTGTCTGAAAATGTAATGCTTCAACAATTGTTGAGGGAAATATAAACGGGTAATTTTGTGCTTAAAAACATTTGGTACACATTCATAGAGTAAGTTTTGATTTTAGAGGTGGGGGGGGACACAACTGGCTTAAGTTTGGGGGTTGGGGAGTTGAACTGCTGAAAAAGTGCCATGATATCTACCCTACACCCAAAAACAAGTTCCAAATATGTATAAAAGTACAGCCTAGATATACACACAGAGACACAGATTCAAATGTTTATATAAATAAAAGCTCTGATATTAAAATCTGTCTAGCTCTCTTCTGGAAAAGACAAAATTACATCTACATTTAAATGCAAGGACACCTGGCTGTTTTAAGACCCATCTGAAAAAATGATTAACAAAACAAGTTAGTAAACTACTTTAACGTACTTTAATGTACTACTGTTTAAGTAAGCTGTTATGTTTTAAAAAGTACTGTAGCTAAAACATTGACATTTGCTTAGTTTGGTCCCAGAGGTTGGCAGTTTAAGAAGGATAATAATCTGCTAGGAACCTGAAGTCAAAATTCTATTTCCCTTTATGCTCCTGTTCACATACACCTGTGCAGCCCTTCCATATGCCTGCCACAAATGTACACGCTGCTGGCCACACTCCTTCTTTTCAGCTCTCCCGAGACACACACAATCACACATCCTCTCAAGTCCTGCCCCTGTCATGCCAGCTGAACTCTCTCCGTACATACCCTTCTCCCACAGTCAGACACTGTTAGATCCTCTGAGGTTCTCCTCTGTTTTTACTGGTTTTTATGCACTTGTCTACTGCAGCTCTTGCATTTGGATTTTTGCTCACCTTTGTTCTTTGTAGGTTGGTTCCTGGTCTGAAATTTGTATTTTGGTTTGATCCTTTTCTGATTAATGTCTCATGTTCCAGGTCTTCTATTCTATCTATTTTATCTAGTCTTGTTTTAGTTATGGGTCCATTACCTTCTCATTCATTTTGATATTTCTCCGGTGTTGAGTAGTTTAGATCTGTTTCATGTGAGTGTTGATTTAGATTTCCTCTTGTAACGTGTGTGTTGTTTTTCTCCGTTTCTCCACCCTTCGTTATTGTTTTCATTAAATCCCTTTCCACCTTCACCTCCTGTGTTGTTATGTTCAGAATTTTATGATTTGTGTTTGTGATTTATCTACAGATAAATGTCTCAGATTTTAACTGTCTCTGTTTGAGATGCAAAACTTTGCAGATTTACCCGCAGTTAACAAGAGAGATATGAACACTACAACATAAACAGCAGCCATAGTAACAAGTAGAACCTTAAAAGCAACTGTTCTTGGTCTGAAGAAATCCATGCCATATCATGTTTTTTTAAGGACTCTATTGCTGCAGATCAACACTTACTACTGTACCACAGACCACAAACAGCATGTACAGTCTGTACACTTTTAATTAAGATACATCATAAGACGTGTCATAATAACAGCAAGAACAACTGTAAATTCTTAAAACTTAATCCTTACAATAAGAAGCTAATAGAAGATAGAAGAAGAAAATTTTATTTTCCTTTATTACACAAACAACTCTAGATAGCTATAGACTTTCATAAATAATGGACAGTGTATATAATTACGTAACATGTTTGGTTAACATTTGGTTGAGGCTTTTTTCAGTAATTCAGGTTTTACCTCATCCATTTTGTTCACAGATTCGGCACCTACAAATATTATCACCACAGCTACACCACTAACAAAAAAATGGTTCATTCATTATTTTTCATTTGTATCTGTTGTATTTTCAGCTGCAAGTTTGACCAGTCATAATGCCACGCTTGCCACAACAATGTCAGAAGCTACCTCTACAACAGCTCCGACCTCAAGCTTCCCAGCACCTACAAGTACCACGAACCCCACCATGAGCAATTCTGCATCTAAAACTACTAATCCCAGCACTACCATGGCCACGGCTACCACTACCACTATTCTGGCTAATTTTACTCTGCCCAGCATGGCCACCGATACAATAAGACTGACTGTCTCCAACACAACAACTTCTATGACTAACACAAATACGGTCCCCGCCATGATAAATACTCCTAATACTATTATGGCTGCTACCACTGTTCCCAGTATGGCAGCTACCACAGCACCCACCCTGACAACTACTATGATTAATTCTACCAATGTCCTCTCCACGACCACTACAATAGCAAATACTGTTTCTACCATGAACACTACCCTAGCTATTACCTCTATCCCCACCACTACAGCCATAACTGGTACCAGTAACCTTTCAACCTCAGACATTACTGTTATGCCAGCCCCATCTACAGGTATTGTGTTTTTGTATGGACTGGTTAAATGCACTGTTCTTTACCTCCAGCCTATGACCTATCATAGATTATGTGATCTATCAAACACTTGCTCCACTATAAGATAATCTAATGATGTTAGATTATCTTATAGTGGAGCAAGTGTTTGTTCTGTATCATTTATGTCCCGGTTTTGTTAGTGTTAGTACATCATGAAAAAAAAAAATGTTTACTCCTACCTGTCCTATCTTTTCTTTAACAAACAGTATTTGGTGTGGAATTGTCACTCAGATTACAGAAGGAATACACATCAGAATTAGATAATGCAACAAGCCCAGCATATAGAGAGCTTAAATCAAAGGTTGATCAAGTGGTAAGTGCACCACACCAAAATAAATTTGTTAGTTTTTCTATATTCTGATGTTAATATCGAGAACCATATTTTTCCCACAGTTAAAGGTGCAGTATGAAGAAATCACAGGGTTTGTCACTGTTTCTGTAAAGCAGTTCAGGTGCGTATCATAATTCTTGCGCAAACCGCAGAATTTACACACACACACACACAACACAATGTTTTGTTTGTTGTTACAGAAAAGGAAGCATAATTACAGACTTCGTTGTTCAGACAACACAAATTAATCCAGATGAAATGGCTGCAGCAAATCAAAAACTCCCACAAGCACTGAAGGCTATTGCTCCTGTCATTGGCTCAGTTTCTGCATTTTACAACAGTAAGTAAAAAATAGATAGCTGTTTCCTGCAAAAATGCCTAATCAACTTTAACTTTAATTAATAATTAATATTTCTTTACTATGGTAACACTCCAAAAAAGATTTTGGTGTTCTTTTGAATTTTCATGCCAGCCATCCAGTGAACAGCTACTAGACAAAACTACAGAGACAAAAGTTTGTCCAACACTGTGGTTTATGATGAAATACTTACGATCAATGTGCTTTGTACTAAGTATTATAGTTTATAGTATACTAACAATATTTCCATGTTAACTAGGCTAACATACCGAATACATCAAAGCACTGGTTTAACTAGGTCTTCTAGCATGGTAGCATTGTTTATTACCAGTAGACATTGTTAAATGTTACCTTTAATGACATTTATTAGCAATACTAGTTGATTTGTTGGCCAATGTTAGCAATGACTGCTGTTGATAATGTAATAATACGGAAATTCAATGCATGGATTTGCTAATTATGACAAATAATAATAATTAGAATTAATAATAAAGATTTCTAGTTCGTGGTTGTTTTAGTTCAACTTTTTTTAATATCTTCAAAAGGTCCAACTTCAATCACCATTCCAGACGTCACTTACACTGGTAGCAGTATGACGCTGATATGTGGACCACCTCCTGAAAACATTGATTTGGGAGAAATATATGATTCAGAGTGGAAATTTAAGGCATTGACAATTAGAAATGGTGGACGAATTGAAATAGTTACTGGTGGCAATATGTCAATGCTTACAATTAACAATGTCATCCTTGCTGATACTGGTAAGTCAAAGCTTGCAGAATGTGTTATCTGAAATTAATAATTAAGAAATCAGCAATTTGAACAAGGCAGTAGTTACCTAGGTGCAGTTGTGGATGAAAATATTGACACCGGCCTGTTTTTAAAATATCAAAATTTCCTAAAGCAAACTGTCAATTTAAAGAAGTGCTCATTGGACTGGTGTTGTTACAACACTACATTTCATCAGCTGACACCCATGTATGTTTTTTACCAATGCCAGGGCATACCTTATTGTATCACTCAGAAAGTTAACTCAGAACTAAACACTAGTCTTCTTTTAAAGTGAGAGATTTATGCTTGCAGGTAAAACACAGGTTACAAAAAACACAACACAATCAGCTCTTAGTGATATATTTTACACCACCTTTTTTCAACTTTGTTAATAAAACAGTCTTACTCCTGTAAAATTGGTTAATGAAAAATTCATTAACTTGTTTTAGAAATTTGTTTTATGTGCAAGGGTGCCAATATTTCTGACCACGACTGTCAATTATCAAGTTTGCTTTGCAATCATTAAAATGTATTTCTGTGAACCCAAGGACTGTACAGATGTACTCTGCGAAGCAGAGCAATGGATTTTCTCCAAGTAGGAGTTGTAACACGAGCTCAAATCAAGCGAGCTCCGAATGTGAGACTACAGAGTGAAGTAAATGTTCAATGCACAGGCAGACAGATGGACTTACCACTTAATTGTTGTGTACAGCATCCCTATACAGTGAAGTGGTTTCAAGGCATGACAGCTTTAAATACCAGTAAGTATGTACTGATCTCAAAACCTGTCATTCTAGCCATGCTGAGAAATTAGACTACACAATAAAATGTTTCTTATTATCAAGGCTCCAAAATATTCACAGCTTCTACTAACGATGCAGAAAGTTACTGCATCACATATTATCACCAGCTACAGAACTGCAATGGATCACAAGAAGAAAAAATCAGTTTTATTTGCAGAGTAGACAACCCATTGGGTTATCTAATGATGACAACAATGACCATTTTCAGTAATGGTGAGAACAGATATCTAAGTGTCATTATACTTTGACTTTGATGTTTTTAGTATCTATTTAACTAATTGAGTATTTACCTCCACAGCTGTCAGGTGTAATGATACTCAGTATGGGACTGGACAAGCAGGTGACAGATCAGTCGTAGGATGTGATAAAGGTCAAGAGGGCAGCAAGACTGCGGTCTGTCAGTCAACAGGAAAGTGGGAATTTGAGAAAGACACCTGCATCATAACAAACATCAAGGAGTTATTAATTTATTCACAGGTAGGTGATCAACTAATCTGCTTCCTTTATGCTAATTATTACTGACAGGACTATTTGGGTGTTTTGGGTGCAGAATTAGACGGCACATTAGGTGCTTGTTTGTTTTTTTTGATTGACTTCTGCTGCTAATCTGAGTTTGGCTGATAGTTTAGATTGCTTGTTAGTGATAACTGATTTCCATTAATTTATAGTATAGTGTTCTTATTAGAAAAAAAATAAGAAAAGAAATCAACCAATTTAGCCAGCAACTAACAGGATAGATTTTGAACCTTTTCCTGTATTTATTAAGCAATAAACACAATTTCCTATTTGTATACAAACACTATTTCCAAGTTGGGAATTTTTCAAAATTTCTGTGAGAACTCAAATCTTTGGTTTATTTTTTACTATTTTCAGTCTTTTTGCTCCTCAGAAATATTGACTATAATGCATTTTTGCAAGTCTTTAATGTTTTACTGTTTCTGTCTTTCAGGATTTGGTGGTGCAGGAAGTACCAACATTTGTGATTAATCTAAATCAAGCTGTCATGCAAGACAAAAAAGAAGTTACAAATTTGTCTGCAACTGTATCAACTGTTGTTAATATCCTAAACACTATTGCAAATGTTTCCACTGTGGTTAATGAAACTGTCATGCAGGTAAGTAAAGAAAGAACAATTGTAGTGAATCTATCTATCTATCTATCTATCTATCTATCTATCTATCTATCTATCTATCTATCTATCTATCTATCTATCTA
>JAUYWH010000016.1:3066826-3091202 GCA_034779795.1 Ctenopoma multispine
AGTTCTGTGGATGCAGAACGAAACGTCTCTACTTGGAAGAAAGAAGTCCAGTTGCCATGACTCAATCTTCAGACATCCTGCTTTAACCACTTATTAAAAAACATAATCTAGACCCGACCGTCATGTCAAATTATACACCAATATAGAAGCTGCCTTTTCCCTCAAAAATTTTAGACAAAGTTGTCTATACACAGCTGCAGACTTATCTTGATATTAATGACATTTCTGAAAAATTTCAACCTTGTTTTAAATCACAGCACAGCACTGAGACTTCACTTTTAAGAGTTTTTAACGATTTCCTTTTAACTACAGTCTCTGACAACTCTGATGCCCTCTTATTGTTAGACCTAACAGCAGTCTTTGATACGGTTGACCACAATATACTTTTATCTCGCCTAGAACTGTGTGTTGGCCTTAAGGGCACCGCTCTTCAGTGGTTTCAATCATACCTTTCCCCAAAGATCATTTTTTGTCAATATGTGCTCTTATAATTCTAAAGCAGCCCGTCTTAACTGTGGTGTGCCTCAAGGTTCTATGCTTGGCCCAACCCTTTTTGGCCTTTATTTGTTGCCCTTGGGATCAATCCTGTCCAAGTACAATATTAAGTTTCATTGTTTTGCTGACGACCTACAAATTTATTTGCCGTTAAGATCAGGCACAGGATCTTTTAGCGGTAAGGCAGTCCATTAGTCCATTAGGACTGCCTTACCGAAATTAATCAGTGGATGTCCATTAATTTTCTTAAGTTAAATAAAAAAACTGAAATTGTAATTTTTGGTGATCCTGCTGTTTTAAATGGAGTGGATAGTGCTCTGGGCACTTTATCCTTGTATTGCAAATCACATGTCAAAAACCTGGGAGTGTTTTTTGACAAGTCTTTTAAATTTCATAAGCAAGTGCAGTTGTCCAGTCAAGTTTCTTTCAACTTAGACAGTTAGCCAAGGTAAAGCCATACCTTCCAGCTCACGTTTTTGAACAGATTATTCACCTCTTTGTTACCAGTCGACTGGACTACTGCAACTTCCTTTATTATGGCCTAGACCAGTCGTCATTACAGCGTCTCCAACTAGTTCAAAATGCAGCTGCTCGGTTGCTGACTGGTTCCAAGCGACGAGAACATATAACTCTGGTGCTTGCCTCTCTTCACTGGCTTCCTGTTGCATACAGGATCCAATTTAAAGTACTGCTCCTTGTGTTTAAATCTTTGAATGGTCTAGCTCCTTCTTATCTTTCTGATCTGTTGTCTATGCATGCTCCAGCCAGAACCATGAGATCCAGCACTCAGCTCATTTTAACCACTCCAAGAACAAGGCTAAAAACCAGAGGGGACAGAGCATTTGCCGTGGCAGGCCCCAGACTTTGGAACGGTCTGCCTCTGACTGTCAGTAAATCGTTATTAAAAACACACTTTTATGGACTGGCTTTTAGCACAGGTTGACCTGGATGTTTTTTATTTATTTTACTGTTTTATTCCCTCTTAACTAGTTTGATGTATTTTATTTTCCTGTATTTTTATTATGTGGATTTTGCGGTTATTTTTTATATACTTTCTGCTTGTACAGAACTTTGGGCAGCACAAACTGTTGTAAATGTGCTATATAAATAAGTTTGACCTTTGACCTTTGACATGCCAGAGGCGTGTGACCAGAAAGAAAAGCAGATGGAATGGAGCTTTCTCACCAAGTTGACTTATAACAGTTTTGTCTGACAAGTAATTTGGACGAGACACCAAAACTCAGTTTTCAAAACAGAGTTTCTGACATTTACTGTCCAACCACAATTTCCCCAAGGGGATCGATAAAGTATGTCATTATATCAAATTACTACAGAATATGTAATTTCACAGAGTTTTCTTAAGCTGGGAGGATTCTGTTTTTTATTAATTGTGTCTTAAACTACACATTTTAATGAGACAGAACTTACTTCTACTTCTACAGAACCTTCTCTGCTCACACTGTATGGGTCAGTAAATCAGCCACTGTGAGGATCTCACGCTGAACACAGAGCTGCTACTTCGGTTTCTCCAGTAATAGTGTCAATAAAGTTAACTATTGTCACCAAAATAAGAGAAAATTGGCATTACATTTTGTGTTTCAAGCATCAAAGTAAAACAAGTGAGGAAAAGGAATAAGGAAGAAACACACACTATGCTCTGCTCTGTTTTAAATTACATTAATGCGTATAAACAGTATATACAGTTTTATATACAAGTCATAACTTGTAAACAATATATCTCCAATAATTTAAAACAAGCTGAGTCCTATTTATAACATTTGTTTACAGCCATGCAGGAAATCAGACCATGGAACTTCTCACAAAGCAGCAAAGTTGACCACAATTTCAGATATACCTGAAATCTATAAGTGATACAAATGATTACGATAATTACAGTGTCTAACTGGAAGCTACACATCATTCCCTATTTTAAACTTAGCAAAAGCTATACTTTATATGAACACGCCTCACTGCAGTAGCATGGTTATATGTACTTTTACAGTACGAGTAGGTATAGTGAGTGACATCGGCAACATAGCAGACAAAGTAGAAACAGGATATTTTTTGTGCCAGTTATGATAATTGAAAACTTACTAGTTTTTAATCACACTGACAAAGACGTTACTGGAGCTTTGAGTTAGAAAAATCTTGCTGGTATATTTTTCCAGTAATAATCATTCTGAAAGCTGCTCTGAACCAGCTGTAAAAGAATGCATAAATAAAGGGGTTGATCATTGAGTTTGACCGTCCAAGGATGCTAAATGTATCCATGACAGAGTCAGGGATTGCATAGTTACTCAAAGGCTGAAAGTTGAGACAAAGAAAATAGGGAGCCCAACACATGAGAAACACTCCCATAATAGCAGCCAGAGTTTTTGTAGCCTTTCTCTCCATTTTGCTGACAGCTGCTCCAGACTTTGTGCTCTGACAGATTGTGTTCTGGATGCTGTGGGCCTGTTTTTGTGCCACCTGAAAAATTCTTAAGTACGTACAGAGCATGATACTTGCAGGCAGATAAAAAGATATAGTGCATCCTAAAGTGGTTGTTATTCCAACATCAACGGAGCACTTTTCCACACATTTGTACTTATGAGATCCTGCAACCAGCACACCAATTCCAATCACAACAGAAACACCCCAACTCACCAAGCTCATGATAATAGCAACTTGAACATTGATTTTAGTTGTGTACCTGAGAGGCTGACACACTGCATAATATCTGTCAACAGAGATACAGCACAGGTGAAGAATTGAAGAATTGCACAGCACCATATCAAAGCCGCTCCTTATTCTGCAAAGTAAATTTTCTAAATACCAACACGAGGTCTCACTGAGGGCTATGTTCAAAGGACAGACTAAAATTCCAACAAGCAGGTCAGCCACAGCCAGAGAGAGGATTAAGTAGTTTGTTGGAGTTTGGAGCTGTTTGAAATTAAAGATGGAAATTATTACAAGAAGGTTTCCACATGTTATAACTATTGATGAGCACCCATAGAAAAGACATAACAATACACTTAAGCATGTTACATTTAGTGAGTCACCACAGGTATATCTTTTCTGAAATATATTTGTTTTGTTAAATGTTACCCTGAAGTCCATGGTTCCTGTCTCCTGTAAGCAAGTTAAAGGTAATTACAAAATTATTTTTGAGCAACTTAGGCAAGTCAATCATTAACTGCTTTCTGTAAGAACATTAGATATTATCATTTTGCATATCACACAGGCTTCTAGCCCAATGTTTACCTCTGCAGCAAAAGGTTGATGAAGTAGCTATTGTATGTCAGTCCCTATCTAATTATCATAAATTATTCATTCATCAGCCGACCAATCAGATCGGGGGAATATCTGTCATCAGCAGTAAATCATTTAGACACAAAATCTAAAGAAAAACGTAATCAAATTGGAGTGACGGGATAGTCTCTGCTTTAACTGTACCATCCGGAGAAGTTGGGAGAAGTCCTGTCTTACAGTAGTTTGATCTGGAAAACATGGAGTCTCCAATAGTCTTAAATCTATTATAGCTGATACTACGAAACTACTGTATACTACTGTATACTACTAATGTCTGATCCACTCACTGCCCACTTTATTAGGTACAGCTGTACACGTAATGCATTTTGCCACCCTATCTGGGGCTCAAAACATTAGAAACACCTCTTAATATAATGAATTCCAGTATGACTCCACCACCCACTATGACCTCAATACTAAAGACAGTGTAATTGAATTATCATGTTTGGGACAGTGTCAACAAAAATGAGAAATTATATTTTTGTATAAGCAGATTGCACAGGTACATAATAAAGTGGCCAGTAAGTGTACACTGCCAGTTTAGAGAAACAATTCAGATAGACGTGGAGCAGAAAAAAGAAGATTTATTGCCCATTGCTACTTTCAAATGGCAGAAGTTCAACAATATATTTAAGGTGTTGAGCTCAAGACTTTGGGATTTAATTCTAGACTATGAATGTCAGCATGCTTTATCCATTCCACAACCAGCTTTGATGTATGTTGGGGGTCATAATTGTGTTGGAGACAACACCTCCCTATGTCCAAGTCCACCAGAACCACTGGCAGCAAAGCATCCCCACAGCATGATGTGGATTACACAGTGTTTAACAGTTGTTCAGAGCGAGATCTGTTCCAACAGACCCAATAATCAGACTTCATCTAAAATATAATTAACCAAATATACCATTATAGATAATAACAACAATAGTAAAATAGTTTCCGTAGTGAAACTAAAGTTTTTTCACAAACAAACATTAAAAGTAATAATGAACATGCAAAGTACTAATATTCAATACAATAGAAGTTGAGCCTTTATTCGTATTTATCTCCCACTCGGGAGATTTTGGTGTTACAGCAGTAGAAGAAATAATAGCAACAGAAAAAAATGATGCGGGATGTCCAGACCTGCTTTGGGCCCCAGTCCAGTTTAACAGTATGACATGAAATTGGTGTCATAGATGAAGACAAGGAGTGTGACGAGGTTCACCTTCCTGGACCACCGCTCTATGCAGTTGGCCCTCGCTGATGCATATGTATGAGAATGATGAAAATAATGACATAATATCTAGATTGCCTCAATACAAATACAAACTTCAATATAACATGTGTTTCTATAACACCCCCCCAGTACTGCTCACACAACACTAAGGAAGTGAATAAAATTATAATAAGAAAAACAAGATTCTATAATATGCCCAATTAATACAGTACTAAGTACTAATATCAATACTAGAGAGGTTTCTGAAGAAACTTTGAAGGTGCCTGCAGCTTTGCGTGCAACAACATGAAGAAACAGAACCTGCTTCATTAAGCCTCAGCCACAGAAAACTAACTAACTACTTCACACCAACACAGAGATAAAGATAGATAAATTGTTTTTCCATTTGTTCAGTCCTGTGAGGCTTAGATTTGGTTACAATGTCTTTTAAAATGTGAATTATAATACAGTGCATAATTATGTAAATGCTACTGTACAAATTCTCTGAATGGACCATTGGGACTCTTCACACAAATCTGGCCATCTCTAAAAAAAGATTTGGACACCCCTGATGTTAAAACAGAAATGAGACAAGATAATAACAAGAGGCTGTTTAATTTATTTAATAAAATAATAATATAGAGACCTATTCTATAGAAAAGTGAACTTTAAATTACTTTTGTTGTGATTTGGTGCTATAAAGAAATACATTTCAATGAAACTAACCTAATCTTCAGGGGGGTTATTTTGTTTCAATAAAATATGAATGTAAATTTATAAACTAACATTTATATTCAATATTCAGTTTCATTAACCTCCCTACCAGAATCTTTGACATATTCTGCCATGTGACAAACAACATCACCTGTCAACAGTTTATCACTGTGAAAACTAGAAACAGTGGATTCATGATTAAAGAGAGTCAAGTGCTAACACTGGTCTAAAGTGTGTCTGTGAAATGATTGAATTAAACAGTATGGTAAAGTTCGGAAGAAACCAAGAGAATATTAATATCATGTTTAGAAACATACAGTGAATAAGCTAAATGTCTGTGAAGATTTTCAGCCATCCAGGTCATGTTTACCCCCCCCCCCCACACACACACACACACACACAAAAAGGTTATTCAGTGACAACTGGACTTGTTTTAGTTCCTTGAAGATGTTTCTGCCTCCATTCCACAGGGAGAATTGAGAAAGTCCTTTGGAATGGAGGGTGAAATATGTGGACAGAGGACAAGTTGTACACATGTACAGTTTGTTTGTGAAAGATGAACGTTGGCTGAAGAGAAGAAAACAAGAAACAACAGTTGATAAAAGTTGAAGGAGAGACCTTAGAACTTATTTGCTTTTATTTACTGAATATTCCACTTTTTTTAACAAAGCATTAAAATAGTTTTGTCAGTGCGCAGTACTGATGACTAAAAGGGAATAATCTATGGTTCCAGCATTTATTGGCATTTCAATATTTGAAAAGTACATAATAGAATCAAAATAGTTTTGTGTCAGCAAAATCACCTTGAAATATTTTTCCAGAAATAATCATTCGGAAGGCTGATCGGAACCAGCTGTAGAAGAAAGCATAAATTAATGGATTGAGCATTGAGTTTGACAATGTAAGCCAGTTAAGTGCTTCAATCACAGAGTCTGGTGGAGGATTATAAGCCAGAGGCTGAAAAACAACACAAAGAAAGTAAGGAGTCAAGCATAAAAGAAAAATTCCCATCACAGTAGCCAGTGTTTTGGTGGCTTTCTTCTCCATCTTACTGACAGCTGTTCTATACTTTGTGCTCTTACATGTTGTTGTGTTCTGGATTCTGTTCACCTGTTTCTGAGCAACAAGAAAAATCTTCAGATAGATACAGAGAATTATGATTGTCGGGAGGTAAAATGAAAAAACAGGCCCCAGCGTGTTTGCTATTGCAACATCCGCTGAGCATACTTCTTCACATGTTCCTTGGCTGAAACCTGCAATTATGATGCCAATTCCAATCAGAGCAGAAATACCCCAGCTAACCAGAATCATAATCACAGTAAAGTGTATGTTAATTTTAGTTCTGTATGTCAAGGGCTGACACACTGCATAATATCTGTCTATGGAAATACAACACAGGTTCAGAATAGAAGATGTGCACAGTGATACATCAAAACTGTCCCGTATCTTACAAAATAAATCTTCATGATAGAGACATGATGTTACAGTAAACGCCATGCTGAAAGGAAAAACTAGAACCCCAACGAGCAGGTCAGCCACAGACAGAGAGAGAACAAGGTAGTTGGTAGGTGTGTGGAGCTGTCTGAAGTAAGTGATGGACACAATAACGAGAAGGTTTCCACATATTGTGCAAAAACATAATAAGCCAAGAAAAACATATACTGAAACACATGTTATGGATGGATGGGTTGTGAACGCGTAAGTTGTATTATCGGCTTCATAGCAGGGGTGTATGCTGTGAATGTAGGTGCTGTTGAAAGTCAGCTCTTGTTCCATGCCAATGTCTGCATCAACCTGCAAAAATCTATAATATTAAAAACATTTAAACATTTTTAGTTTGTCACTTGTGTAAAACAATAACATTGAGCCTCTCAATACACTAAATACGTAAAAAATACAGAATATTTTAAGAATTCTATGCAAACATTAAGTTTATCCACATACCTGAATACACTCTAGTCGATACAAGGACAGTATTGTGTGTCCTTGTTTCTGTGCCAGTGTACAGAACCTGAAAGCTTACTACCACAATCATGAACTCCTTTCCCTAAAATAACACAAGCTCTGATCATCAAATCAGATGTGAGCACCTATTCCCTGGTGTCATGAGACACTAAGATGCAAATAACGAGTAATGACTTTGCTTGCCACCAAGTGTTAGAAAAATCGTATACAGTAAGTACAAATTTTCTCCTTGGCAATGAACCAAACAATCTGTAACCAAGAGGTTCATCCTTTTAAAAGCATGATTTTTCTAATATTTAGCCGACACTGTGAGACAATATGTTGGATTAATATTACACGTGTGTATTTATGGATAAAAATGTTAGCACTCAATACAGCCAGAAAATATTTCTATATATGCTGATGATTCTTGTAGTTAAACACAAAATACTGTGTATATACAGTATATGTACTTTGGCTCAGGTAGTGAACAATAAGATAAGATAAGATAAGATAGGACTTTATTGATCCCACAGTGGGGAAATGTGTGTGTTACCACAGCTCAGGACATAAAGCACAGAAAAGGAGTATAACAAGAAAATAAAAACAAGAGTACAAAAAAAAAGGACGTCTGTATTTGTAGTCCAGTCCAGTTTATTGTTGAGGTGAACACCACAATGTATGCAGTGTTGGTAAAACGTTATTCTATATTGTTTCAATCATTACTCTCAATTTAAAATTGAATTAAGGCAATCCTAATAAACTGTTAAATAAGTTTAGAGATAGCAAAATTACCCTGAAATATTTTTCTAGAAATTTTTATTCGGGATGCTGATCTGAAGTGTTTCAATCAAAGCAACTGGCGTTACACTGTGTGTTAAAGGCTGAAAGACGAGACAAAGAAAATATGGACTCCAACATAAGAGACAAACTCCCATAACAGTAGCCAAAGTTTTTGTGGCCTTTCTCTTTTTCTCTCCATCTTACTGGCAGTGGCATCAGAGTTTGTGCTCTGACACATGTTCTGGATCCTATCTATCGGTCAAACATTTTGAGGTAGATACTAAGCATTATAATGATATGTATGCTATTCTATGTATGCAAACCTATATCAGTAGCCGTCTTTATACAGAAAACCTGCATTATTGAGGAGAAGGTTGCCCCTTCTTTAAGATGTTTTGCCTTTTTAGGCTGAATATCAAACAAAAACAGTGTTGATTTTTTCACAGGTATGGGCTCCCTGTACAAGTAATACATTTTAGACATTTGACATTTAGACATTTTTAAGCAGACAGCTTACAGTAATGAAGGTGTTCATGTTTTAAAAAAAAATCTAATTAAGCATTATATCAGTAGGATGATTACCCCAAATAACAGGACTAAACGACATAGACGTGCTTGTTGGGATCTGAGTTGATCCCAACAAGTTTGATATACAAATGATCCAAAGAAGACTAGATTGTTGTGTTTCACCAGGATTAATTTTATGTAGTTCAATAACTTGAAATGGTGGATGTCGATTCAGATGCGTTCAGTGCACAGGTGGTCAAAATATATTTTCTCTTATTTCATGTCTCACAAAAAGATGCAAGTGTGCGGAAATGTGAGTGCAATAAAAAGGAATTGGGATTGTGGTGCTGTAAATTCCTTTTATTGTTATCTGTATTTACTCTATATCTCTGTATATATAAGTATATCAATGAGTACATTATGTCCTTTTCATTGTCTGTGTAATCAAGTGTATTTTTTTCTCACTGTTATGAATTATGACGACATACGATATAAAACAGGAGGGATGTTGTTATTCCTATTGTTATGAGGATTAGCTGGGGAATCACAGGGAATTTTGGTGTTATAAACAGACTAGTGTAAAAGCTGTTTAAAGAAACTGAGACTCAATCTAGGATTTGATGAACCAGATTTTCAGAAAACTTGGGACTTTATTCTAAAATGAAATAAAAAAAATATCTGATTTCTTAAATCTGATTTCTTTATTTGCTTCAACCTTTATTTGGCTGGTATGCGTACAAAGAAAACATTGTAAGAGACAAACTGCAACACCTTAGAACTTACAGGTTAACTGTGTTACATAGCCTTTTACTTTTTAATCATTTAGGACATTCAGTTTGTTATTGCAGACTAAATATAGAGACATAGTAAGCATCATGTGGGATGAATGTTTTCTACTTGCTTTTTAGCATATTTTTACTGCTTATATTGACTTTGAACCTTTCTTAGTTGAGTTGTATCTTACATTTTGTTATGACTTTGTTTTTGTTTTATTCATCTATACATTTTTTAGGTATGTATTTACTTTAGATTTATGTTTTTTTTTTCTTTTCTTGTTGTTAGACACAAAATACTGGTGTATATACAGCATATGTACTTTGGCTCAGGTAGTGAACAATGTATGCAGTGTTGGTAAAACTTTACTCTATATTGTTTCAATCGTTACTCTTAATTTTAAATTGAATTGAACAAACTGTTAAAGAAGTTTAGAGTTAGCAAAATTACCCTGAAATATTTTTCCAGAAATGATCATTCGGGATGCTGACCTGAACCAGCTGTAGAAGAAAGCATAAATAAATGGATTGAGCATTGAATTTGACAACGTAAGCCAGTTAAGTGTTTCAATCACAGCAATCGGTGTCACACTGTATGTTAAAGGCTGAAAGACGATACAAAGAAAATAAGGAGTCCAACATAAGAGAAAAACTCCCATAACAGTAGCCAAAGTTTTTGTGGCCTTTCTTTCCATCTTACTGACAGTTGCCTCAGAATTTTTGCTCCGACAGGTTGTGTTCTGGATCCTATTTATCTGTCTTTGTGCAACAAGGAAAATTTTGAGGTAGATACTAAGCATTATAATGACTGGTATATAAAAGGAGAAAACACACGCGAGGGTGGTTGATATTAGTTCATCAATTAAACAACTTTCTTCACATTTTCCTTGATTAAAACCTGCAATTATGATGCCAATTCCAATTAAGGCAGCAATTCCCCAGCTCAGTAGAATCATGACCACAACGATATTATGACTTATTTTACTTTGGTAAGTGAGAGGCTGACATACTGCATAATACCTGTCAACAGAAATACAACACAAGTTCAGAATAGAAGCTGTGCTCAATGTAACATCAAAGCTGCCCCGTACTTTACAAAATAAACCTTCGTTATACCAACAAGAGGTTACAGTGAAAGCCATACTGGAAGGAAAGACTAAAACACCAACCAGCAGGTCAGCCACTGCCAGAGACAGGATGAGGTAGTTAGTAGGAATGTGGAGCTGTTTGAAGTAAATAATGGAGACTATTACAAGGAGGTTTCCACATGTGGTAACAACAGACATTGAAGCAAGAAAAATGTATAATAGAATGCACATTATGGAAGGTTTGCTTGTAAAAAAGAAAGTTGTGTTGTCTGATTCATAGCATGGATGTATGTCATTAACAGAGTAGGTCCAGTTGACTGTCGGTTCTGGTCCCATGCTTCTAGATTCCTGCAATTTTTCATTAGCAATTAGTTACACTACAAAGCATTTAAAAAACTATAATGTTTGCTTCAGTGTGTGTAACAAGGTAAACACAAAATGTTCTTAAGAAACAAAGCCAAGTTTAAAAAAAACTATCTACGCTTTAAGTTTCACACAGTACCCTTTCAGCTGCTTCAGTGTTGTCAGAGACGTGTGTCCTATCATTGTATTACTGTGCAAAACAGTTTTTAAATAATCACCCAGCCCACCCACATCATTTTCATAATTAATGTAAATGCATCTTGTCCAGTCAGATAAGGGGGCACCACAGCCATATGATGTGAATAATAATTCTCAGTTTTAACATTTTCAGAATAGTATTTTAAATCAATCATTCCCTTTTTTTAAAAAAAGCTGTAAATGTATAGTAGATATACTATATATATACATAGAACATATATATATGTGTGTGTGCAAAAGCATTTCCACATTACTGTCCTATATGTATTACTTGGTTTATATTGTCTCTGTCTCAAATCTGTCTAAGAGGCAGTTCAGAAGTGCTGCTAATGTTAGTCATGCACAACACATCAACTGCATTAGTAAAAATTATTGAAAATGTTTTATTAAGAATTGCATATTATATAGCGGTTTTACAGTATTGCAATTATTTTGTAGGATTTCACTATACATTTGTGAGTACTATGCAATCATTATCATGGAATATTACATAATTTGTAGCGTACTGTACAGTATCAATTACAGAATGCATGGCAATATTAAACATGTAATATTTTGTAATGTACACTGCTCCAGCTCCACATTTACCCATCGTTTCACAGAGTTAGGGGTAGGTTTAGAAACAATTTTTTATTAATGTCGTCACTAGCATCTTTCTACTTAAAACAGTTCTGATACCTTTTTGATTAAGTATGATTAAGTATCTCCTTTTAGGCAAAATAGGAACTAAACTGAGGCTGAATCTTGAATTTGTCTTCTAATTCTGCTTTTCTGTTGAATGTGGAATTAAGCTGTGAAAATAACTGAGCCCAGCAGCACAGACCATGGGACAGTCAGATGGACAGACAAATAATATAATTTAAAGAGAAATATTAATATTTATCAAAGGGCAGTTTACACTATAAATGTTGCTGCACAGGTTTTTCATTTAGTTTTTATCATAGCAACATGTAGTAAATTGTTGGGTTTACTGGATCATTGTGTAATCATTTTTGAAAGAACCACAGATGAAATATATACATATATTTTTTTTTTTTATTTGAGTGAGACATATATTAACAGAAGTCGTAGAGATGTGTACAGGATATTTCAGAACACCTAACAGTAAGTCAAAGCAGTTTTAAGTTAGTGCAATCCCCTTTAATAATTTTTCCTGAAATTATCATTCTGAAAGCTGCTCTGAACCAGCTGTAAAAAAAAGCATAAATAAATGGGTTGAGCACTGAATTTGACAATGCAAGCCAGGTAAGAAATTCAAGTAACACATCTGGTACGGAAACATTAATGAGAATAAGAATGGTTGTACAGAGGAAATAAGGCAGCCAACACATCAAAAACACTCCCATAACAATAGCCAGCGTTTTGGTGGCTTTTTTTTCCATCTTACTGACATTTGCTCCTGACTTTGTGCTATGGATGCTGCAAGCTTGTCTCTGTGCCACAAGGAAAATCTTTAAGTAGACACTGAGCATTACAATCATTGGGAGGTAAAATGCAAAAATAAGTCCCATAAAGTTTGCCAGTATAACATTATTTAAACACATAGTTCCACATATCTTTGGGGTTGATCTCACAAGTATCAAGCCAACTCCAATAAAGGCAGAAATACCCCAGCTCATCAGGGTCATCATCAGAATAACACTATTATTTATCTTAGTTCTGTATGTCAGAGGCTGACAAACTGCATAATATCTATCAACAGAAATAGAACATAAATGCAGAATAGAACATGTGCACAAAGATGCACCAAAGGTGCTGCGTACTTTACAGAACATATCATAATGGTAATGACATGCAATGGTAGAGAATTTTATGGTGAGTGGACAAACTAAAATTCCTACAAGTAAGTCAGCCACAGCCAGAGAAAGAATGAGAGAATTAGTGGGAGTGTGGAGCTGTTTGAAGTAAATGATTGAGATTATCACAAGGAGGTTTCCACATACTGTGAAAACAGATACTGACCCAAGGAAAATATAATGTAATATACATACGACATGCAAGCTTGTAAGTGTGTTAAAGACATCTGTTTCAAAGCAGCTATTTAAGTTAGTAATGTAAGTTCTGTTGACACTCATTTCCGTTTGTTTGTAATTCACAGTAATGGATACAGGTACATTCAAACACACATGAAATATAATTACAGATTGTTAAATTCAGATCGTTTCATATCATACCGATGTAGCCTGTGGACAGATGTTGTCTCTGTATTCAGTACTGATGGATGTCCTTGTCCACTCTGCCACTGTAAAAGACTTGTACTTAATATTTACTAGTTATGTCATGAATATATATATATCTCGTGCCCCGCCTTGTGAGACACCATGACAACAATGACGGTGTGAATGTGATCTACACAAACTAAGAAAAGCCATTGTTCCCATGACAGTATTCATAGTGATGCTTCTGGCTCAGTACAATATCTTATATTATATATATTAATATTTAAAATAAATATTATTCTGCAGCTGTTTAATCTTTTATCTGCTGCAATGTTGTCAACAGGCAGACAGGAAGTGAGGGAATATGAATAGAATAATTATTCAAAAAAAGAAAGTGTAACAACTTTTTCTGCACTTAACTTTGAAAGTCCTGGGGTTTGGTTCTGTCTTGCTTCCTTTTTCATTGTTAATTACAACTTTTAGAATTACACTTATAATAAGAAATATGAGTAAAGCATCAATCACATCCAATCACTGCATCCCTGGAAATTTACTTTCGTAGTGACCAGTCTCACTGTGATTGGAGCTGTCCAATCAGAAACAAGAGCCATCACATTTTCTGAAATGTTGTTGCCTTGTCACTTTGTCATTTGCAGTTCGTGAAATGTTGTAGCTTTCTCTCCTATTCCTTTATGTTTTCCCTTTTATGATAGTATTTTGTGAAATGTTGTTGTGTTGGTTTTCTGTAGTATTTTGCACTTATGGGCCAACAACCCAGGCCAGCTGACAGTTGCCTGTGCCTAATACAAAATAACTGTAGATGCCCCACCCCCAGCATTCCAGCAGAGGTTTTTTTTTCTTTTTGAAAGTCCCTATTGAGTGTTTCCTGTCCATCTCACGTATGACATTCAGTCATTCGGTCAGTTTAGATGTCAATAATGCTGGATCATTGTAATCAAGTGTCTGATTGGTAGTGGTGTGCGATACCGCAAGCTTTGGTATCAATCCAATACCAAGTAAATACAGGGTCAGTATCAGCGATACTGATACCGATTCCGATCCCAATCCAATACTCTCAAAAAAAGATTTTTCAGTTGCAACTGGATTTGATGACATTTTACCCTTCCATTCCAGCGGGCTTTATCAAGTAAAGATTCCTCACTGAGGTGAAGAATGTACAGATCTGTGCATGTGAGAAATCAAACAGCAGCTCCATGAACGCATGGCACATGAGGGCAACACAGAAGGGCCAGCTCATCCGGACAGGACTCAGCAGACCACTAACATCTGAAAGACAAAGGCCACTCGTTTGAGGACAATGAAGTCAAAATCCTAGACCGGGAAGTTGAATGGTGCAAAAGAAGTTTGAGAAAAGCAGTTTACTGCAAGAATGAACAACCTTCAGTAAACAGAGGAGGTGGCCTTAGAAATAATCTATCAACCACTTATGATGCAGTTCTTTCAACTGTACCCAGGCGGTTTCACACTCTGGCTCAAGTGGTCACAGTGACGTACAAGAAAGCCAGGGGAAATAAACCTGCTACTACTACCAGTCAGTCAGACGAGTGAGTATCAATTACGATAACAATACCAACTTGGCATCGATGTTATCGATACTTTGGATCGGCCCGCCCACCACTACTGATTGGTCGGGTCCCTCCCACTGTTGTCGGGTCACTCTGTCAGTTCTTCATCAGGAATGGTCTTTGTGTAAGAATAGCAGCCAAGAAAACCCTTTCGGTGTTCTAGATTTTTTAATGTAAAAATTAAGAAATGAATATATATGGACATCATAACATCACTAGAAAACGCATCTAATGGTAAAGACCTTTCCATTGTATTGCAGATTACTATTAGCAAATCTCATGCGTCATGACTGCCTTTGTTTGCAGGCAGAGGAAATAGGAAACTATCTTGTCAAAATGTGGGGCATGGTCTCTACTTTACCTGACATGAAGTAACAAATAGACAATTAAAACATTAAACATTAAAACATTAAACATTAAGAAATGTTCAACACACTAGATGTTGGTGCAACAAAACAACCAGAACTTTATTCTTGATTAGAATAACTATTATTCTCTTGAACATTACTTCACATCTAAGTCATGTTAGGCGATTAAAAATATTGAATCCTGTCACATTTAGGTACATATTGCCACTGGCATCACTTTCTGATATAAACACTAAGAAATTACTGCATGAAATCAACAATTAAAGCAATATAACACAATGTACGCTATTTAAACATGATGCTATAATATAAATCGTATAATACAAGTTCTCTTACATATGGTTTTCGAGCCAAATGTGGACATTGCATTGTTATATATTAAGTAAATGAGTTATAATTGTAATTGAAGTTATTACGAATACATACAAACGTTTTCATTGCCTCTTATATTGTATTTCTCCATTTAATTGGAATTAGAAATAAACATAAATTTTTTAAATCACTGATTATATAGACACTTTGTGACAGCCATTATGACTACTGCCACTGGCATATGTAAAAAATCATATATATAATATATTTTTTTTAGCATTTTTGTTTGAAAAGATTGATAAAGTCAGACAGAATAAAATAAGCAGCCTAACAAAATATAGATAGTACAGGATATGTTTCACACTCCAAAGAATGTCATTGTAGTTTATAGTTAGCAAAGTCACCTTGAAATATTTTTCCAGAAATTATAATTCTAAAAGCTGATCTGAACCACTTGTAAAAGAAAGCATAAATAAATGGATTGAGCATTGAATTTGACAGAGCAAGCCAGTTAAGTGTTTCAATCAGAGGTACTGACACTGCATAATTACCAACAGAATTAAATGTCATGCAAACAAAGAAAGGAGTCCAACAGATGAGAAACACTCCCATAACTATAGCCAGTGTTTTTGTAGCCTTTCTCTCCATCTTACTGACAGTTGCTCCAGAATTTGTGTTGTTCTGATAAGTTGTGTTGTGGATGCTGCGTGCATGTCTCTGTGCAACAAAGAAAATCTTTAGGTAGATACAGAGCATTATGATCATTGGTAGATAAAATGAAAAGATAATTCCCATAGTTGTTGCTAGAAAGACATCAATTAAACACTTTTCTTTGAACTTATCTTGGTCTAACCCTGTCATTAAAAGGCCAATTGCAACAACAGCAGAAGCACTCCAGCTCACACAAATCATGATCACCACAACGTAACGGTTAATCCTAGTTCGGTATGTTAGTGGGTGACACACTGCATAATATCTGTCGATAGAAATGCTACATAAATTCAGAATGGAAGATGTACTCAGAGTTACATCAAAGCTGCCTCGTATCTTACAAAACAAATGTTCACGATATAAACATGAACTGAGAGAGAATGACATGCTAAAAGGAAAAACTAAAATCCCAACCAGCAGGTCAGCCACAGCCAGAGAGAGGATGAGAGAATTTGTAGGAGTGTGGAGCTGTTTGAAGTAAATGATGGAGATTATTATGAGAAGATTTCCACATATTGTGGTAACAGATAATAAGCCAAGGAAAATGTATATCAAAACACATATTGTAGAAGGAGTACTTGTTAGTACATAAGATAAATTTTCTATTTCATAGCAGGGATGTATGTTGTTAGCCCAGCTGACAGTAACTTCTTGCTCCATGGTTTAGGGTTCCTGCAAAGCAATTTTTCAGTTTCAGTTTGATTAATTCAAAATAAACAACTATATATTAATAATAATACATATTAAAACATGCTCTACTTTTGACTGGTAGTGTATATTAAACTTGAACCATGTTGCATGAATGTAGAACATGGTGACAAAGATTAAAATGATTAAGAAGATAAAACATATCAGTTTGTATCATACCTACCAAACCATCAAGATAATCCATGCATTAGAGCTGCAGGCTGATCTGAGCTTCTGTGCCCTGTGCACAACCTTGGGAGTTGATGTTTATTATCCTACATCACATTGCCTTAAATAATACAGCTGTCCAATCAGATGTCTAAACCTCCTAGTGACACTGAGAGCTCAACACACTGAAAACAAAATAAATAAACACAAAATGCACTGCAAAAAGACAACACAAAACCAATCATTTTTTCTCTAACTGTATTTTTTTCTGATTATAACTATAAATGGAATCTATGAAAAACTGTAAAAACATGTCAGTTTTTATATTATGAATTTTTAACTTATGTAAGTTTTTTTACAGAATTAATACCACTAGGTTTACACAGTGGTATGTGTGGACTATGTGGCCTCACAGTAAACGTGAAGCTGTTATTAAATATTGCTATTTTATGGTGTTATGCAGGCCAAAACAAGTTTACATTTCATTTTTTGTAATGGATTATGCAAAGAAACAAGGTAACCAGTGAGCTGGTTAATTATGTCTATTAAAAAACAGGTGTGTTTTTGGTGTGTGACGTTTGTGTAGATGTTGAAAAAACTGGCTACATCAACAAATACAGTAAAAAAAGATTTGCTAGTTAGAGTTTTTGTGAGTAAAATTACCACATTGTCTATCTATAAGTACTTTATGAAATAATAGACAGAAAAATATCTTTTATTACTTCACTTTACTTTACTTGGCAGATGCTCTTATCCCAAGTGACTGACAAGGAGAAGACACAAGCAATTACTATTTGGGTTATGTAAATTCTGAGTTACTACAAACTAAAAGCCGTGATAAGACCCAAACTTGTCAAGAAGAAAAACATGCTAGGAATTGTTAAGTGCATAATTTTTATTTTTATTATTAGATACATGATTTACTATTTTCATGTGACATTACTATTACAGACAGACATTTAAAAACTCCCTAACATGATGTGTTTGAAGGCCAGTAATAACCTGCATACTCCCAAAACATTTATAACACAACTACACTGTATCATTGAGATTTCTGCGTCACTTAAAATGACCAGACTTTCAGAACCAGCACAGCTTGAGCTTCTATGTATAACTTAGACTGAAATGAATCCATAACAGCAGTTGTTGATTACCTAGTAGCTTTTCTATGTAAATACAAAGTTTAAAAGAACATGAAAAGAGTGAGAGTTCTAAGTGAATCTTTGATTTAAAGAATTTGTGATGTTATATTATGTGTTATTTCTGCAGATCAGAGTTTTGAATTAGTAAAATCTCCCTGAAAGATTTTTCCGGAAATTATCATTCTGAAAGATGATCTGAACCAGCTATAAAAGAAAGCATAAATAAAAGGATTCAGGGTTGAATTCGATAGTACAAACCAGTTTAGTGTTTCAATCACAGGAACTGGCACTGAAATAAAAAGAGAAAGAAAGGTGACACAGAAAAAGAAAGGAAACCAACTCATCAAAAACACTCCCATAACAGTAGCCAGAGTTTTTGTAGCCTTTCTCTCCATCTTACTGACAGTTGCTCCAGACTTTGTGCTCTGACAGGTTGTGTTGTGGATGCTGCGAGCCTGTCTCTGTGCAACAAGGAAAATTTTCAGGTAGATACAGAGCATTATGTCATTGTAGTCATTGTAGTTTATAGTTAGCAAAGTCACCTTGAAATATTTTTCCAGAAATTATAATTCTAAAAGCTGATCTGAACCACTTGTAAAAGAAAGCATAAATAAATGGATTGAGCATTGAATTTGACAGAGCAAGCCAGTTAAGTGTTTCAATCAGAGGTACTGACACTGCATAATTACCAACAGAATTAAATGTCATGCAAACAAAGAAAGGAGTCCAACAGATGAGAAACACTCCCATAACTATAGCCAGTGTTTTTGTAGCCTTTCTCTCCATCTTACTGACAGTTGCTCCAGACTTTGTGCTCTGACAGGTTGTGTTGTGGATGCTGCGAGCCTGTCTCTGTGCAACAAGGAAAATTTTCAGGTAGATACAGAGCATTATCATCACTGGGAGATAAAATGCAAAAATAAAACCCAGGCTGTTTTCCAATGCAATATAGAGTGAACATGTTTCACATTTAATCTTGCATCTAATTTTGCAAAGGTGAAGCTATTTCCAGTTATGACAGAAATAGTCCAGCTGATCAGGATCATGATCACAACAACATAATGAAAACTTAAAAATTCCAGAAAACTTTAAACTCTCCCCACACCATGCATCTATGTTGCTCATTAGTTTCAGTCACTGTAACACTGGAGGTGCTGATATTTATAACTGGTTATCTCATTACCATAACTATGACACACTTCAGTTATCCAATCAGTTTGGAAAAACTGCAGGATTATGAATGAAGATTTCATTGTGTGTGTGAGTGTGTGTTTGTGCGTGCATGCAGAGTAAATTAATAGAGATCTTTTCCAAACAAGTTCAAGCTAGTGTTTTTGTTCACTTGATGAATTTCTTTAGAAATACTTGCAGAACTCAGTGTCCAGATAGACAAAGACATACTTTAAATAACAGTTCTTACATCACCAGTGGACTTACTGGAACCAGCAGATGGCACCAAGTTAAGTTTTGCTGTGCCAGTACCAGGATGCCTTGGTATTCATACTTGTGTGTCTGTGTAACTGTACTTTGAGCTAAGATCCTAGTTTAACTATATGGTGAGCCCTGTGGGATTATTTTCACTGTGGGACATTAAGTCTTAACATTAGCATTCAAATTCATATGTGATTAGCATATAGCCTAAAGTAAGTTTGTTTGATGGCTGGCTAGGTCTTGGACTTCATTGTAGGAGGGGGTTAGGACATTGTGTCTAAGTGGGCCATGTTCGGGGCTTCCACTATGGAGTTGGCTGCCATCAAGCTGAAGATGGAGGCCTTTAGCACTTGGCTGAAGCAGGGATCTTTCGAAGCAACAAATGGGTAACTGCCAGCCAGGTGGCAGGTGGTGTTAAGCAAAGGAGGAGGACTGCTGATCACTTTGATTAACTAATGAGGCCCCTTTCATCTTGCAGAGGTCCCTGTTCGGGGTTCACCTGTTGTAGCAAAAGATTGTGGTTTTGTTTAAAGATTAATAAACATGTGATGTGTGAAGTGACTTTTAATCTTTTTTATTAAGCCAGAACGCAATCTTTCTTAACATGAACCAAGTCTTAAACATAATCTTAGGAATTTTCTGTAAGCAGAGAAATTGGATGTTGTACTGCAAGACCAGCAGTTTTGGTGGAGAAATATATATATAGATATAGATAGATATATATCTATCTATATCTATCTATATCTATATATATAGATAGATATAGATAGATATAGATAATGTAAATTAATTGGGGGGGATGGGGGTGTAAATAGGGTTTGGATGCTTTTATGACGAGAGATCAGTTTGTGGTATAACTGGAATGATGAAATGAGAATGGTGAACATATTCTTGGCAGGAGTATGCAGAACAATAGATAGATAGAGAGATAGTGAAATATATATACCACATTCACTTTCTCTCCCAAAATGGAAACAATATTAAAACAGGTTCTGCTCCTCCTAAAGTCCACAACCATCTCCTTTGTCTTACACTTAAGGTAAGTCAGCAGGCTCTCTTAAAGCCTGTATATAGAGCATTCAAAATCCAGGACAGAAATAATGCAATAATCACCACAAAATTTATATCATGAGTTTATTCAGGGAACCCCTCCGAATGTACAATGGTGTGTTTTAGGAAGTGCACAGCTCAGGGACAACTACCGTTATCTTTACTTTTCATTTCTGTAATGTTCATTGACAAAAAAAAGCTTAAGACAGGCTTCAGTCTTTGTAAAACTCTGGCACACATTTTAGCCTCTTTATCTCTTTATCTTTATTTCAGCACTGCATGATTGGCTCTGCCGAACTGTAAAGTAACAGTGAACCTGTAGTCTCTTCTAATACTATGCAAGAGTTGGAGGACATATACTAAGTTACTTATTGGAAATATTGTCCTAAGGATTAATGACTACTTTAACCAAATAAGTCAAATCTGGCAAATTCAAATTACTAACAATAAGCTCTGTGTTTCTTTCTTATTTGTTTTTGGCTATTTTTGCTGCTGACACAGTGCATAAAGTCAAAGTCATTTACAAGATGACGCAATCGTTTGGCTATGACAAAGAATGTCACACTGGAAATTAGTGAATGAGTGTTTCCCCCTCATTGTCCTACTGTAGGTGATTTTTAAGTGTTTTTATGTATTTATTTTAATTTCATCAGTGAAAGGGGGACGCTTACTTCATGATTATGAAAGTTGGGGTTGAGAGGCACTTAATTTACAGTGATGTCCTTCACCTGTTGCAGCAACACTTCACTGTCAGAGTCAGAAGCCCTTTCTGATCAAATTTTATTATAACTTCCAATGATGCAATGTTTTATTTCATAGTTCAGAGCCTTGTCAAGGTTATTTTATGCATGCATTTGGAGAGACTGGGAATCCTTGTTATCTTATTTTCACTATAAAAGACTGAGTGACTTTTCTGCCTGCGAGCAGACACTGACAGACCTTGATGCTGTACGTTTGTGTGCTACCTTGCCGGCAAGAATAAACAAACACCTTTGGACTCAGATAACGATCTCTAATGAATTTATATAAGTATCAGAGAAATTTCATAACAGCTACAGTATTTGTACACTAGTGTGTGTGACTGCATGTGCCACTTGTCACTTTCTATTATAGATCAGTTTTTCAATAACGAAAAAAAAAAAATCAGAGCAGTTTTGAGTTAGTAAAATCACCTTGAATTATTTTCCCAGAAACAATCATTCTGAAAGCTGATCTGAACCAGCTGTAAAAAAGAGCATAAATAAAAGGATTGAGTGTTGAGTTTGACAGCGCAAGCCAGTTAAGTAATTCAATGAAAGGAAGCGGTATGAAAACATGGCTGAAAGACAGCACAGTGGTACAAAGAAAGAAAGGAAGCCAACACATCAAAAAAATCCCCATAACAATAGCCAGAGTTTTAGTGGCCTTTCTCTCCATCTTACTGACACTTGCTCCCAGCTTTATGCTCTGGATGCTGCGCGCCTGTCTCTGTGCCACGAGGAAAATCTTTAAGTAGACACATAGCATTAAAATAACAGGGAGGTAAAAAGAGAAAAGAAGTCCCATAATGTTTAACATTACAGCATTAATTAAACAGCTGTTGGAACATTTTTCATGACTTATTCCTAAAATCATAAAGCCAAGTCCAATTATGATAGCAATACCCCAGCTCCCCACGATCATGACCACAACAACATGATCATTTATCTTAGTTTTATATGTCAAAGGCTGACACACTGCGTAATATCTGTCAATAGAAATACAGCACAAGTTTAGTATAGAAGATGTGCACAGTGATACATCAAAGGTGCCACGTATCCTGCAAAATGTGTCTTTGTGGTACAAACACAAGGTCATAGAGAATTCCATGGTGAGAGGAAAGACTAAAACACCAACAAGCAGATCAGCCACAGCCAGAGAGAGAACAAGATAGTTTGTAGGAGTGTGGAGCTGTTTGAAGTAAATGATGGAGATTATTACAAGAAAGTTTCCACATACAGTTACAACAGATAATGAACCTAGGAAAATGTGAAACAATGCACATAATGTGGAAGGGTTACTTGACAGTACGTATGCGACATCTGTTGTGTAGCAGGGATGTATCTCAGTGAGAACATTAGACCTGTTGACACTAATTTCCATGTTATAGTCTATTCCTGCAAATAGTAATGCATATATAGTGTATGAAGAAATGAATTATGATCCGTATTGTTGTACAAAAATGATATATCTGAGCTGTTCATACGTGTCATACCTTATAGGTAGTCCACACATCCGCACTGATGGGTGTCCGTGGTTACACTGCAGCATTTAGACTTGATATTTATCACTGTCTGTCTCATTACTATGGCTCATACAAAGGCACCTTGTCCAATCAAAATAAGAAATACTGTATATATAAGATACATTTGATTGGATAAGGGTAATAGTGTAGTGTGTGTGTGTGTGTGTGTGTGTGAGTGAGTGTGTGTGTGTGTGTGCGTGTGTGTACATAATCATGACCTTCTCCCTGGTCCACAATTGCACAAAAAGGTTTCTGTCTAGAAGAAAATTATCTGAATGTCTTAAGTATTTGTTCAATATCAGCTGATGTATTAAAAAAGTTATAATAGTTTATTTCTTCATTGCCAATCGAGGCAAGATACAGCTGTCTGGATGAGGTTGCTAGTGAATTCATCAAGCACACTACCTGCAAGAAAGCTGCAGAACCCAAATCCATCACAACTTGTGACATTTGTGTTTAAGAGTGGGTCACAGAGAGTGGTGTATTAACAAAAATGACTGTAGCATCTCTGAGGGGCATTGTCA
This sequence comes from Ctenopoma multispine, assembly GCA_034779795.1. NCBI lineage: Eukaryota > Metazoa > Chordata > Actinopteri > Anabantiformes > Anabantidae > Ctenopoma > Ctenopoma multispine. The sequence continues at coordinate 3,090,582 of JAUYWH010000016.1, forward strand.
CATGTTATCAAGGACAATATGGGGGAAGTGGAAAGAAGTGTCTGTTTTTAGGATCTAGATGGTTCCGGACGGTAATAGTTGTGTGTATTTAAGTGTAGAATTAACTGTTGGCTAATCTGATGTCTTGTCATTGTTAATAAATGTGTAGGAAAATGTGACACCATGAGTGACAGGGGTGTTGCGGATACACTATAAGTTAGTTGATCATTTCTGGCTACCGCTTCCTTGTAGTGGTGGGCGGATCGATCCAAAATATCAATAGTATCGATACCACGTTGGTATCGTTATCGGATCGATACTAGCATGCTGGTATCGATATATTCTCTCTTCCACTCTCAGTGCGTCTGTTCCATCAGAAATTAAACTTGCCGGTACAAACGCCGCTCCTCTCACATCAACGTGACTTAGCAGCGCTGAGTAGACACATGCAGACTGTAGTGAATGACAGAGAAACAGGATCATCTACTGTATTTTACAGTGATAGACGGGGACTCGGGTCCCGCATCTCCATCATGAACGGTAAACAGATCGCTTCGTGTTAATAATAGTAGCGCGTCATTCATTCTCAAAACTCTGTGGAAGTACAACATGACAATATGTCCTGATTAAAAACGTGATCAG
>JAUYWH010000016.1:3110232-3127968 GCA_034779795.1 Ctenopoma multispine
GATTAAAGTATTGGCCTGTATCAGCAATGCAAGGCCCTCAGCATCCAATATCCGCACTGAGGAGACATAGGCACTCAGTAAGGACAACAGCATCATCATTCTTCCAGTAGACAAGGGGAGGTACACAGTGTTGCAGTCAGTGACTCTAGGTTCAGTCATCATGCAAAGGTACTGGTTGGGGAAACCTGCAGTTCGAAGAAGTCTTTTGGATGAGTGATGAAGTGTTTCTACCACGTCCAGATGAATAGAGTCAACTCTCTGGGATTTCCTTATCTGGATGATTGAGCATTACTGAAAAAGAAACGTTCCTTGACTTTTATACCAGTTTGCTCATTTTCAACATATAACTTTTCAGGTGCGGTCAGAATTAGTAATGATGTCTCAAACTTCCAGCGGTGGAACAAGGGTAAGAAAAAAATTTTATTAGAAGCTTATCAGTTGTTTTCTCACATACTGTAGTTAACACATTTTGCTTTAATCATTGTTTTAGAGCACCAGTGCTGGAGTCTCATCATCAAGGGGATTAGGCTTTTTCCGGAACTGGGGAAGAGCAAGAGGTATAGCACCCGCTGAGAAAGGCCACATATCTAAATGCTACTGAAATATTCATCTGTGCCAGCAGAACCTGGAAAGGTTGTACATGAAAAAGCAAATGTTTGAAGTAGCTGGAGTGGACAAACAAACTTTACTTGTCCAGCTCCCTAGAACAAAGTCCAATTGAGCTCCTATGTGAATAAAGCAGCTCATCGTCAGGAGAATTTGCATGTAGTGGACAGCTAGTACTGCTTCAAAACACTGTGATTTCTGACATGCATAGTGTTCTATTGTATGCTACAAGGAAAACTCTGGACAGTGTCCAGACCTGATTCTCCAGACATTGCCCAGAGTTTATATGAGAAAACAACTTTTGTAGCAACAAGTGTAACTGAATGATCGGTGTTAATTAATAAAATATTAACTAAGATTAATCCAAGATCAATAAGATCATAACTAAGTTAACTGGTAAAGTCACTAAAATTACTAAAAGGCTATTGGTTACAATATATTTTGCCTGGCAGCAATAATTATTTAGAAAACCCATTGAAAAATGGCTCTAAATTACTTTGAGGTATATATTTATATGTACCTTGCAGTTTTTGCATTTGTTGATATTTCAAATAATTTCAAGCAGCACATAGCATAAAAACATTATTAATATTGATATAATAAATATTATTATTATTAACAATAATAATAAATTCCCTCTAGGATTTGAAACGGTTTTTAATCTTGAGTTTAATTATCTGGTTGGTTGAAAAATATGAAGTGTAACAATCATGAAAGAATGTGTGCATGTTTACATATGTAGTGTGTTAAGCAACTGTTGTCAAATACTTTGCTACAAACGGAATTATGTTGTTTTTTTCAGATGGCTACAATGTGTCATCTGGTGTTTCCGGAGCATCCAACTCCTACTCCTGAATTCCTGAATTCCTGCTGAATTCCTAATGCTTCACTGTTCACATCAGATGCCAGATATACAATGAGTAGATGCAAAATGGCTCTTGTTTTGATTTACTTTGCCAAACAAATAATTTAGAGCAAAACTGTATCATACAGATCAGTGAATTTGTTTACTGAAATGGTGGCATCATAATGATAAATTGTCATTAAATATAATTCCCAACAAGTTACCTGGAATGTTTTAGAGAAAATATATTTAAAAAATAATAATAAATATGTCATTTGTAAGAACAAAAGGGACTCTTTGAAAATCATTGTATTTCTACTTTTCTGAAGAACTTTGGTTTTGTCAGTTGAGGACATTTATGCATGATGGGAATGAAGAACAAGACAAATACTATTTTAGATTTGATGTGTTTTTTGAACAGTAGTCCAGCAGGGCAATGTAGAGGTTTTTACAGTTCCACTTGGTCACTTGGACCAGAGACCTGTCCCGGGGTGAGAGTCAAGTCGGGGCCAAATTTAGCTCAGTCTGAACAGATTGTGTTGGGTTTAGTCTATCTCTCTCAAGTCTTGGGTCTGTGTGTCAATATGACACAAATGGATCCAAATGGACCAAAGCCTGCACGTTGCCAAGTGCTCATGATGAGATTTATTTCCTCTACCACAGAAAAGTATAGGTGCTGTTTGGGTTTGCCCTCCCTTTGGCACTTTCGAGTATAATTGCATTTGAGTCAATTTGGGTTTGTTGTAGGATGTATTCAGGGTGGAGACATCACAGACTAACAGGAGGGGCGGACAGAGGCAGCTACGATCAACCATCTATAGCTCAACATCAACTAGTAGGGGCGACTTTGGATCAGGAGGTAGAACAGTTCCCTGCTAACTGTAGGTAGTTCGATTCCCGGCTCCTACCCGCCATATGTCGAAGTGTCCTCGGGCAAGACACTGAACCCAAAGTTGCCCCCAGTGTGTCAGTTAAGCTGCATAGCAGCTCTGTCATTGGTGTGCGAATGGATATGAAGGTGATCACATTATGACCTTGATCCTTGGCCACCAAAACTAATGAGTTCACTACTGACTACAAATTGACAGTTGTACAAAGTGTCCTTCACATATCACATTCACAAGAATGGGCAACAAGAACTGGATGTGTTACCTTAACCTTTGACCTTTTTGCCACCAAAATCTAATCTAAATTGAGAGTTGTGCCAAGGGTGCGATATCCTGCCGAGTTATCCTTATATATCACATTTGCAAGAATTGATTGGCTGTATGGAAAGACACAGGGACAAGCAACAAACATACTGCCCTGGCCAGCACAATGATATAGCATAATGGCATAATGATGTTTTGTACTGGGGATGTGGTTTGTGGATCACAGATTTCATGGATGACTACTGCTGTGAGCTGTGTTTTGCAGTGTCACACTAGCAGCAGATGCCATTCCACGGGGAGCAATCATCTTGCATGGAGCTCTGCTGCCATCTTGCGGACACTTGTCTGAACTCATCAAACACTCACCAACTCAGCCGAGACTCCTTGTTCACTCCTGGAAGTCCTTAGCCAGCACTCGTTCTCAGCAACAGTAAGCACTCTCATTCAGCAAAATATAAGATGCAACAGACACAGTGATCTTTCCTTTTATCCAGGTGCTCTGCCCTTACTTTCCCTGTCTGTAGTCTATTGTTGTGCACATATATACCAGTTATCCATATAATGGATGGCAGGAAAATCAACAGTTTCCAAGGGGAAATCTACCTGGAGTCAGGCAGTCAGCTTTCTGTACCCTGAATTCAGAAACCAGGTTTTTCAGAAATCTGTAGGAACCTGACTGTAATTCCATCTATCTATCCATTATCTTAACCGCTTGTCCTCATAAGGGTCACGGAAGTGCTGAAGGCTATTCCAACTGTCTTCAGGCAAGAGGTGGACAGGTCGCCAGGTTATCACAGAACTGACACATAGAGACAACCATTCACACTCAGAGTTCCACCTACATCAACTTAGAGCATGTATGTTAAACTCGAGGCCCGCGAGGGCCACATTAATTATTTGTATAATTTTAAGTTATTATGTTAAATAATTTGTTATAATTTGTTATTATAAATGTTACTTTTGGACTGCTGCTCTATTTCCAATGTACCACACGAACACACAAGCCAACTATAATGATGCATTTTAACAGAAAATCCCTCTTTATATACTTTTAAATATGCCACAATTATTTATCTATTTTCAATCATGATTGATGAGAGCTGGGGTGGGAGAGGGATACGGGGCTTTAAATCAAGAGTAATTTGTGTACTTGAGTTGGTAATCTGTGCGCACGGTTTAATTACTTATCTTCACCCTATGTTTTTTTCTCCTCCGTGGCATCTCCAAGGCTCCCTAGGTTGTGAATAAAATGAATAAACAGAATAACTGCTGCACATGCACATGCACCAGTTATAGCGTGGGTCTTTGGTAAAGAATTTTGGGCCCCAGGAAATAGAAAAGAAACAGGAAATACGTCACACGACCATTCAGTCACAATAAATGAGTGAGACATTTTTAAACTACACTTGAATGCAGATTATACACAGTAGTCACGGACTGTATAATGTATAGATTATTTAGATTTTCATGTTTTCTTTATGTAAGACAGGTGGGGCGGTGCCCCGACACCTTCTACTGAAAAGCCACCACTGGTAATTCACCTGACTGTCACAATCACCGTCCAATTAGCAATTTAATTATGAAACATTGGTGCACACAATAACTAATAAAACAGCCAGGATGTCATTATCTATGAGAGTAAAAATGATGGACCACAACATCATACGTCTTCATCAGGTCAGAGGTATTATTGACAGCAAATAAAATACTAACCAGTGTAAACATTTACATTTAAAATAGACTAATCAATTACAACATGCCACTGGAACTGCAATGTGTTATGGACATAGTCTTTGAGAGTCATTCCGAAAGAGAGGAAATGTGCCATTTGCGTACTCAGATGCTGCAGCTTCAAATTTGAAAAAAACCTATACTTAATTTCCTATATACTCTGTACTTTCATTCATTTTAAACTTTGTTTCTATTCAGTGCTTTGAGATAGTGCAGTGATATCGATAATGAAAACATTCAGGGGCTTTAAGAAACTTTTCAGAGAGCTACTTTTAGTAAGGGTATTGGTTGTATGTATGGAGGCCAGATCAGTCTCAAAATTAATAAACATGTTCTGGTTCATACTCGTATTTCGGATTCGGAAATGTATGTGATCTGTTTCACAAATATAATTTTGAGGGACACTTGTAATATAAACCCCATGAACCAACAGATCAAACGAATCACTACATGTAGATTTACGAATAGCTTCATCGTTCGTGAACCTCTCAGCATTTGTGAGAGAAACTTGTGTGGTGAATTATGACGCTTTCCAAACGTTGCAGGTCACATTGGCCAATAAATCTGTCAATGTACCATGAAATATACAGCCACATGGGCTCTGGAATACTTTATTGTCACTTAACACACTCTGACGCTGCATCCAGAAATGTACATGAAAAGACGAAGCTACAGTTTTGTGTAGAAACACCACCAACCTCTGTGCTGAAGCTCATGTCAGATGAAACAAAAGCGAGAGTGGTCTATGTTTCTGTTTTTACTTAATAACTTAATTATTTATTATTTTGGTAATACCTGACACACTCACACAGGGTTCGTCAGAACCTTCAGTACTTTTCTCCATTTCAGATACTGTCAACACAGCTGTCACACAGAAATTCAGTTACTAGTTTGAGGCTACAGCCAGTTCATTTGTTACATACTCACCATCCTCCTAATACTTACTTTAAAGTCTTAGTCTCTTTTGGGTTAAACCTTTTCTTAATGGTATATGAAAATGTTGTCTTCCTGCATGTCACAGCTCAGTTGCAGTATGTTACTTCCTGGTTAAAAGCTGAAAGAGCAGAATAAACAGAAACTGTCAAAACCTGACACCTGATGCACAAAACTGGTTGATGAGCTAGTCACCTCAAAAACAGTCCTTCTATAGGCCCAGTTTTGCAATGAGCTAAACAAATTAAATGACCTGAAACTGAAGACAGAAAGTGCATTATTGTACAGTTTACTGACACGTGTCTAAACTATAATGAGGGGATTACACAGTCAGTGATTATACAAACAAAGGGATGATCAGTAAAGTGAGTGAAAAATTCCACTCAAGTTCATTCTTAAAATAGCTGAATAGACTATGAAATACTTATTTCTCTTGTTCAGCTATTTCTATAAAGATAGCAGTTGCAGTAGTTACATTTAACTGTAACTATTGTGACTGTTCCCTTATCTTCTTCTGTCACTTTAATGATTTGTTGTTATTTAGATGTCAGTAGAAATATTGTGGTTATGACATAGCTTTGTTAGTTTTGTGGTGTTTTGGTTGTCTATCTTCCTCCAGCTTGTGTTAAGTGCTTTTCTAGGGTGATGGGCAAAAGTAAATTTACTGGGATCTTTTTGGTCCTCATTTAGGAGAAGACTTTTGGTGAATTTGTCAGGAGAAAGAAGGAAGTTCCGTCTTGATTCACTGTAACTCGACAGTTTTTAGTAGCAGCAAGGATGAGAAGGCAAAAAAGGCCCTGTTTCCATTGGATGTTTCTAAAGTGTTAAATTATCTCATCTCATTTTATCTTATCTCTCCGCAGCACCTGAAGGTGGCAGAACACATGTTGCCAGATGTACCGACCCATAACCCAGTATCATCACTAACAACCATCAATTTATCTTCATTAAATCATGACCAATTACTGTAATGACAGTCCGCTTCACAATAACAACTTACAACAACAGACTGATTGGTTAGAATTCAGTTCAGAACTTTGTTAATTGAGTGTGTGTTTTGCCACTGTTAAGTGTCTGAAACAACCTTACTGAGGCTTAAAGGGTATTTTGTGATGGTAAGAGAGAGAGAAAAGGGTGAGTGGAAAGAGGAAAAGAACAGTACTGAAAAGAAAAGAACAGCAGACAGCGAAACAACAACAACACTAGACCAAACACGTCGATGGAGGTCCCACAGCATACTAAGTCTATAGCACCATAACTAAGAGACGATTAGAAATTTGATTATTACACATTAGTGCACAAAATAAGTCATGAAACAGCCAGGATATATCCATGATCACAAAAAGGATACACCATATCATGATACGTCCTCATCAGGTCCGAGGTATTATTGACTGACCAGTGTTTTTAACATTTACATTTAAAACAGACTAATCAATTACAACATGCCACTTGTCACTAACTGCGTCCATGGCTCAATGGTTTAAGGTTTTTGAGTGAGTTATTAAGAGTTATTAAGACATCTTATCAGTAGTGAATTAAAGTCATCCAGCCTAGACGTAACAAACAAGCAACAAATGCAAAGAAAGTATTTGCAAAGAAAATTGGTCTATTCACAATGCTTACTCAGGTAATCAGCTAGAAAATCTACCCTTACATGAAAGATCATGTTACTTAACTTGCCCGACAGGTGCGTGACTCCATCCAACAAATTATTCCAGGAAGTTAACTGATGGTATCACATGTTTTACTATTTGTCTGTGTATCTGGAGATACAGGTGATAGAGTTAAATGATTGTGATTGTGTCGTCTTGACTAGTGCACACTTGGATGGCAGAACACGAATACAGGTAAACAACTACAATAATCATTTTAAAACGTCAGTGTTATCTTGTGTGTGTACTTACTCCTCCAGAGTTTGTGTCATATAGTGTGCTTTTAGAGAAAGCACAGATTTGTCGCAGCTTGGATAGTTTTTACTTATGAAGAGAAAACATGACTAAATGCCTTTTGGAGCTTACTGAATGTGAACAGTAACTGGCACGTTATTTACTATAGTATACTACTAGTACTACTACTACTAAGTGAATTACTGTTTTGCTTACCAAACATTGTGTTAGGAAGTGGACCCCTGTTAATGCTAAGAATTGTACTAATATGAAAATCGCAGTTGTTTTATTTTGGTTAAAAATGTCACCTTTATTAAATTGTATTGTATTGTAAATGCCTTTTGTCGTGCAGAATATGAATGGAAAACCTCCATGAACGTGTTTAGATTTTTATGAACACCTTCAAAACGTCATGTCGCTGAAGCTAGTGAAACAGACCTGGCTGAAAATGTAGCCAGACTTTATCTTACTAGGAATTTACCATTTTCAGCTTAAACTCAATATTTTGTAATTATCATTATATATATAATAATAATATCATAAAAATGACTGATGACAGCTGCCAGACAGTACATGTCAGCACCAGTATCGGGTGACATCCTGATAAACTGTCTACCAGTCTGAAAAAGTGCTTTTGTCTGCATCATTACTTCAAAATGCTCAATAATTTAATTGATTTATTTGTTGACTATTCAGTCCTGGCTATTTATAAAAAACTGTTTTTAAGCATATTGGTTGAACTAAAGGGACAAAGTACATTAAGTGACATAACAGAGCACAATTACCACCAACAACTTTCATTAGCTTTTTTTTTAGCTCTTAGTCTTTTTAGCTCAAATTACATTCAACATTTTTTTTTTAAATGTAAACAGCCATTTACCATACATTTCAAGTAAACAATAACTGTCTTCTAGAATGCATATGACACATTAACATTGACAAGGAAATAGAAAATAATGAAAATATTATGCCTTTTAAGATATCAGCACACAAGTGAATATTTGTAACATGTTATATTTCACAAAATATGTAGTTGAAACACCTAATTGTGTTAATATTTTGTATTGTGCATTTTTAGTATGATGTCTTAGTCTGACTATCGCTTTTGATAGTCTGCTCACTAGATAATTTGATTTATTGTGTGTTGTCACACTTTAAGACTCACATTTGTTTCCTTTTTCTAAACCATACATTAGATTTTACACATTACCATTGCTATGTCAGATTTTTGTAAATAATCAACACGTTCTGTAGAATATACTGGTGCACATTTTAATCCAGGTAACATAATGGCATCACCTGAGAAATGTTTATTTTCCTTCTGGTTGATGAGGCGTGATTAGACTTAACTGTAAAAATAATCATATTTTCTTGCATGATTTGATTAGTATTATTATAGTTGCTTTTGTCATCAAGTTACTGTCTGCTATCAGTTCAAGTTGTTTTTTACTGAAATATCTATGTAAACTTTTTAAAACTCAGTGTTTGGTTTTAAATATATTTTAAAGTTGGAATGATTCTAATCTTCTCCTCAGAAATATGTACTAAAGGAACAAAGTTAGTTTTGAAAAATACCTTTAGTATAGAAATGGTTTTAAACCATGCTAAGGAAATAGTGTCTGCTCAACTATTTACTGTATCTGATCTGTAAACAGAGACAGAGCAGGTTGGTCAAATTTTAACTTGATTCACATAAAACTGGCAAAAGAAACATGTAAATGAACTTTGTTTTAAATACTGCTACTGTATTGATCACTTTTGTATTGTGCCTTATTGTTCTACTGTTCTTCTCCTTATGTTGCCTTGACAAGTGAGTTTCCTCCTTGGGATCAGTGTTATCTTATGTTATCTTACCTCGATTGTGATATCAGGTGTTAAGGAAGTCATAACTGTGAGGTTAACTTCCTAGATATTTTAAGATGCATAAACTGTGGAAGTTTAGCAATATTTTAAGAAGCTATAGGAAGGACTAATAATTGTGTGTTTTTGTACGCTGGTCCCCCTTTGCCGACTTCATGTAGTTTCTGACAGTTTGACGTGCACACGTTGGAGGTGCGCGGGGGTGGGGATATGCGGGTCCAACCATTAGCCCCTGTTCTATTTCTCCAGCTTTGACGCACGTCAAACCTTTATTCTCTTTCTGGATTGAAACTTCTTGGCCCCCGTACTTTCACTACTTATCTCGGTTATGGTTCTGTTTTTGTCTGCTGTGGTTATTGTGTATTTTAAATATGCAGAAATCTCCGATGCAACGAGGGCAGCGTGTGGAAAGGTTCACAAAGTAATTTACTATCACACTCTGATCCTGAATCAGTGTGGAATCGGTGTATCATGAATAATTAAAAAACTTTGCGCTGTGGTCACCTGCAGAAATGCGCACAGTGGAAAGGTTCATATAGAAGATTGTAGGAATATGTTTAATGCTAGAAACATAACAACATAATAAGGAAAATGCACCAAAGTCATATAAATAGATGGTTTTGTTTGCTAAATATCAGCTGTACAACTGTGGAAATATGCAATAAAAAATTGCGCTGATTCTTGTGTGTGTTATGAGCATCGCTCTGCACCGGGGCCAGTTTGTTTTGACTTTTCTGCTTTTTTTAATCATATTTCCAAACGTACTCGATGTCTCGATGCATGCTCAATAATCCAGGTAATCCTAGAAATTTGATTCTGTTCATCTGAACAAAGTTTTTCTAGTGTGAGAAACATTTCAAGACTTATCCAAGTCTCTTCCTCAGTCTCAACTGACTGCTTACTAACTAACAGTACCTTTGCTTAATCACAGAAACTAGCACCATTGACTAACAATAGGCCATGTGATCAGTGATATGCAATTGTGAAAATGTACAAATTTTGTCTCTGCTTAGTGACAAAAATACTTATGAGTCCTTAAAGCGAGATCCAGGTAGTGGTTACAGGAAAAAGGCGATAGATTGTCTTAAGTTAGTGCAGGACAATGCCATTGACTGGACCGTTTACCACAGATTATATCCAGGGGAATCTAAACCAAGTCTGTACGGTTTGCCAAAAATACATAAACAGGGTGCTCTTTTAAGACCCATTGTCTGCATGATCAATTCGGTCACATATATCATGTCCAAGTTCCTAGCCGCTGTTCTTAACTCGTTGGTAGGCAGCTCAGAACACCACATTCAGAACACTTTGGATATTGTGGAGAAAGTGAGAGATGTCAGAATGGAGGAACAAGAAACCATGGTCTCATTTGATGTCACATCTTTAATCATTTGTGTCCCAGTGACTGAAGCAGTGGATGTAGTACATAAAGAGATTACAGGATGCCCCACTCTCAATAAAAGGACCTCTCTCAACACAGAACAAGTGTGACTGCTTTTGGAATGGTTTCTTCAATCCACATATTTCATATACAAAGGCCAGTACTACAGGCAGAAGCATGGCTGTGCCATGGGTTCCTCTGTTTCACCTATAGTAGCCAATCTGTATATGGAAGAAGTAGAAAAGAAGGCTCTATCTTCCTTTCTTGGAACTCCACCGAGCCATTGGTTCAGATATGTGGAAGACACCTGGGAGAAAACCAAATCTCAGGACGTACCACAGTTAACGGACCACATCAACGAGGTGGATAAACACATCAAGTTCACCACGGAGGACATGAAACATAACAGGCCAGCCTTCTTAGACTGTGAAATTTCCATCTCCAACGGGGGACATTTGAAAGTTGATGTGTACCGTAAACCCTTCGTGATCCCATATGTATCAGGAGTATCAGAACAGCTGAGGCACATTTTCTCAAAACGCCTGGTCTCAGTGGCTTTCAAACCCCAAAACACGCTATGCCAAAGATTGGTCCGCAGTCAAGTGCCAAGAGGAGTGTCGTGAACTATACATCGGGGAGACCAAGCAGCCACTGGCTAAGCGTATGGCACAACAAAGAAGAGCTTCCTCATCAGGCCAGGACTCTGCAGTCTATTTACATCTACAGGATAGTGGTCACTCCTTCAGAGAGGATGAAGTGCACATTCTGGACAGGGAGGAACGCTGGTTTGAGAGAGGAGTCAAGGAGGCCATTTACTTAAAAAAGGAACGACCGTCTCTAAACCGAGGAGGGGGCCTAAGGGTACATCTGTCGCCATCTTACAATGCTGTGATTGCAGCCATTCCCCAACCCTCTATGAATGGTTCACATGTCCACTAATCAGTGGACAATTTGCATATCACTGATCACTTGGCCCATTGTTAGTCAATGGTGCTAGTTTCTATGATAATGCAAAGGTACGGTTTGGTTGGGGGTTGGGGAAACCTGCAGTCAGTTGAGACTGAGGAAGAGACTTGGATAAGTCTTGAAGTATTTCTCACACTACAAAAACTTTGTCCAGACGAACATAATCCAATTTCTAAGGTGTCCGCTGCAGTGTTCACCTGTGTGTGCACTTGTCCTTGTGTGTACGCACACGCGACACAGAGAGAAAGAAATGATAAATAAGGTAAATATCATGAGGCTGTTTAGTTAGTTTAATAAAAGATCAATGTACAGACCTGTTCTATAGGAAAGGAAACCTAAAATGACTTCTAATGTAGTCTGTCACTGTACAGAAAATTTTATTAAATTAACTTGACCGTCTTGGGGTGTTGGGTGGTGCCGTTGGGGGGGCAGGGCGCCCCTCTTCTATAAATGTTAGGAGAAACACTGCAGTCCCCTGCTCTTCACCCTGCTGACACATGACTTCCATGTACAGTACCAAACACATTATCAAGTTTGCAGATTATGAGAATGGTGCAGAGTAAACAACTAAACTTTCAACTTTAAACAGAGAAAATAGATAACTGTAAACTTCAGAATAACACCTCTTGGCCACACCCGGCTCAGCATCAAAGGTTCAGCTATGGAGATTGTAAAGAGCACTAAGTTATGGTGTGCACATTAGTAAGGAACTAACATGGACAGAAAACACAACCCCACCAAGAAGGCCCAGCAGAGACAGATAAGATGATAAGATGCATCACAATTGGCAATTGACCGCAAGCGCCTGCAGAGGGTAGTGAAGACAGTAGAGAACATTACTGGCATGCCTCTCCCATTACTACAGAAGTGTTTGCAAGATCTGTTGCATTGTGCAAGGCCCCCAAGAAGAGATACTGCAGTATCAGAGCCAGACTGCCTAGGCTGTGGGACAGTTTTTACCCCCAGACTGTCAGGCTCCTCAATACCATGGGTCCTCCCACACTACCTCATTTACTTCCACTTATTAAACTGTTAGCATAGAACTTATACACATGCACAGCCACTTTGCCACAAAGTAACTTGCACATGGATCTGTTGCAATAGAATGTATCATCACTGTTCTGAACTGTATAGTTCCTACTAATACTCTTCTGCTGCTACACATTTCATATGATATCATATTCAACAACTCTAACTATAAAACTGAAACATTTACACTTTCTGTTTTTAATATGTAGCAGCACTGATTCCAGACAGCACAACACATTACTTTAAAATGTCAATGTCATGCAGATTATTAAAACAAGGCATGCTCATTTAGTTGAGAGATGAGCCAGACTGAGTAACAATCTAACCAGGAAAAAATGAAGGCATGGTTGTCTTTCTCAGTATCATGAGATAAACGGAGGCATGATTGAACCAGATTTGTGGTGTGACTGAAACATTGTCAGAACATAATCTTGTGTGCCAAACCAATCATGCGGTTGGAATAGAGTTACAGCCACATCAAGTGAGGCACATTAACATTAGCACCTTTGGGTTAACCTTGACTTGGAATAGAAAGAAAGCAACTTAATTACAGGTCAAAATAAAACTTGTGTGTTATCTTGTTAAAGTGACCTCTGCTACTGCTGGTTGTGTTTAGCAAATATTATTTGTCATAGAACTTTCACTATGTAACATCAGAATATAGTCATAATACAAAAAATCTAAGTAAATTTAACCAGTTAATAAATGAGATCCTAAATACTGAAGGTTATACAAGCTATAGCTTGTGAAAAATAAGGGGCAGTAGGATGCAGTTGTTACTTCAATGTGCAAATGTAAAACTATGTGTTCTAATGTGATCTAACATCAATGCTTTACACAGTTTACATCCTCAATGGATAAATGCATACATATCTTCTGATTCAAAATGATAAATAATTGTGTTGATTGGGTTTTCTCTCTAGTTATAATGGCATTACCAAGGACAATAGGATACACAATTTTTCTTCTGGCTGTATTCTACAGTCTGGAGAAACAAGGATACAGACAGTCTGTGAAAGTATTCTTTGAGGTAAGAATAATAATTAATAATTAGAATTAAGTAATAGCTCTCAAGATTATAAAACATAAGTTATTGTAGCCAGATAGTTTAACTACACTGTTAAATATGAAATGCATATGGAATTATTATTTGCATCTCTCATCTAACTGCAGTAAAAAATATATTCTTGTAAGTTATTCTCCTCAACAAAATTTAGAATGGATTAGCATCCCAGCTAATAACATACGATCTTAAAAAATGTTGGGGACAGTTTGATTAAATTTAAATTAGGAGGGGATAATGTATCATTAATAAACCAGATAAAAATTGATTTTTCCAGAAATTGATGGATACAAAACCATCACACACTCATACCAGAGACAAAAGAGCAGGTGAGTCACATTTTAATAGTACAGCTCCAATTTATTATGTAAACCATGTTTACATTTCATTCAGTCTTTCTGCTGTCACTGAAGCCTGGATTATCAATGTCTGATTATGTCTGTTTCATGACTTCACAGTGGCCTCAAATTCCACCATTAATTCCACTGATTTTGTTCCACAAGCTGCAGTAAACATCTCCGACCAGCATCTTGCCACCAGCCAACCAGGTAGGCCTGATTGGTTCGCAAAAAAGTGACTGTGTATTAATTAAATTTAGATTTAACAATATAATTAGTAAAACATTATTAATGAAGTATGTATTTGAAATATTGTATTTTATATTATTATATTAATACTTCTCGCCCGAAGACAGCTGGGATAGACTCCAGCACCCCCCGCGACCCGAATTCGGATTAGGCGGTAGATAATGGATGGATGGATGGATATTAATACTATAGAATATTATATATTATAGTTTTGTATTTTCTTCACTTCAACTTTTAATAATATTTATTATTTTAATAATATTTCTTTCTTGCCAACATCTAAGGTCTGTTTTTTATGATCCATATGAAACATAACCGCAAAATTCATTCATTCAACAGCCATCACACAAACACACACACGGTATCAGGAACCAGTCTAACCCAGTTCAACTGTGGTATGAGGAACTTTTAAGGCTTGATGTGCCGTGATTGGGTGGCATGACGATGAGTTTCAGCTAAGAACGTCTGCTTAGAAATGGTGTTGTAACCTTTTCAAGACAGATATGTCACTTACTGTGTTTCTCATCTGTTCTTCAGTTTCCTTAGGACGCAGCATGGTGTGTTGCTTTATGAGATCTTTTAGCTTCACTGTCAGACAGCTTCCATTTAAGTGATTTCATGATCAGGCCTGTAAAGCCTTCACAAATGAAATTGAACTCTTTCCAAAAAGCTATTCAAAGCTATTTTTTTCAGATTCTCTGACACTTTTAATAATATTATATACTGTAGATGATGACATTTTTACAGTCTTTGTAATTTTACATCAGGGAGTATTATTGTGAAATTGTGTCAGTTTGTAAACAAAGCTTTTCACAGATTGATGAACCTGAAGTCATCTTTACTTCAGGGACACTCTGACTCTGTAAGATTATCTTTTATACCTGATCATGTTACTGACCTGTTCCTAATCAACATAGTTAGTTGTAAGATGCTATTCCAGTTCTTCCTTGTTAGTACCACTTACTTTTTCAGCCTATTTTTGCCTTTGTCCCAACCTTTTTAAGATTTGTTGATGCCATTAATTTAATGATCTATCTATTTTATGATCTATTGTGAATAAAAGATTTGGTTTATGACATTTTCACATCATTGTTCAAAGCATCAGCCTGATGTTTTCTTTACGTCTATTGAGACTTCCTCATGTTTCTACACACAAATTTAATCAGATAACAAGTTTTGGCACATGCTTAAAAAAAAGATTCTGTCACATGGTGAATGACTCAACCAGGCTTCCTTGTTACCTGATAACACAGGTATGATTAAAAACATTACAACTCTTCTGCTTCTAAAAGCTCCTCCTGGTATGAGGAAATATGTGGTTTTGCTTCCTTTCAATGTAGACTTTGATAAATTGTATAAACATATAAAACAACACATACCTCATACATATGAAAGGTAAAAAAGCATAATGATTCTAAAAGTACTGATCTTTTTTTTGTTTTAACGACAACACCACCAACACCAACACAAAATGGTATTACACTTGTAATATACAGTATGTCTCTGTTAAGTTGTGTGTGTGTGTGTGTGTGTGTGTGTGTGTGTGTGTGTGTGTGTGTGTGTGTGTGTGTGTGTGTGTGTGTGTGTGTGGCATCAGTTGGTGATAGACGAGTGGTGATTTGATGATAGATGTGTGTGATCCATTTTCTCCTGTTCTGTTTTCCAGTCCCAGTAGACCTTGATGCAGTCATTGACTTACAGATCCCAGTCTTCAGTGTACCATCAAATTTTTCTGATATAGTCAGGAATACTCTGAAAAACTTTTCTTTCCCCTTCACCATCAATCAGTCTTTACAAATAACCAGCTTAAATTTCACAACCGGTAAGAACTTAGGTTTGCTTGTTTTCTTTTACAATTTGTATTTCCTGCTGTTATATCAAATACTGTAGTCTGCATTTTTAGGCTGTAGCTTTACATTGTGTCCATATTTTTTTAAAAGAGTGCTTTCCAAACACCACTGGAGAACTGCAGTGTCAGTGTGAGCAGCAGTTTGCTTGGCCATGCAACAAATGTCAACTCTACGATGCATGCAGTAACAACACCTCACAAACCTGTGGATGCTTAGATACACTTCCTTATGACGGACAGTTCTGTGAACCAATCTCAAGTAAGCACTGATCAAGTAAGCACTCTTTAGCTTTAGAAAGTAAAGAAATGTATATGCTACATGTGGTTTTGATTTAGTAATATAATGTTTATTAAATAAAAGGTTTGATGTTTTTCTAGACAGACAAATATGGTGAAATAATTTTGTGTAATTCTACTTCACAGATGTCAATATATGTACAACTACAGGTATGATAAATAAGTTAGTTTAAAAAACCATTTTACTGTTGTACAAAATATTTTATGCATTCAAAAGACATCAAATTATGAAAAAATGTTTTATTCGTACGTTTTGCTTTTTGTTTTACAACAGCAACACCGTCAACACCATCATTACAAAATGGTATATAAAGAATGAGCATCTCTGTGTGTTTCTGAATTTCTTAATTAATTAAACCATATTCCTCTTGGACTAGTAAAAGTCCTGCTATTTTTTTCTGTTTACACCTATGAGAACAGTAACAGCAACAACAATAATATCAGCATCAACAACAACAGCGCCAGCAGCAACAACAACACCAGCAGCAGCAACAACAACACCAGCAGCAGCAACAACAACAACACCAGCAGCAGCGACAACAACACCAGCAGCAACAACAACAACAACACCAGCAGCAGCAACAACAACACCAGCAGCAGCAACAACAACAACACCAGCAGCAGCAACAACAACACCAGCAGCGGCAACAACAACACCAGCAGCAGCGACAACAACACCAGCAGCAACGACAACAACAACACCAGCAGCAACAACAACAACACCAGCAGCAGCAACAACAACAACACCAGCAGCAACAACAACAACACCAGCAGCAACGACAACAACAACACCAGCAGCAACAACAACAACACCAGCAGCAACAACTCCACCACAAGGTATGATGTGTGAAATATAATGACAAAGTTTGAAATAGAGTCATACGCTGTTTTCTGAATGTGCATAAAATAAACCCCAAACTTTTCTTTTTCATTTAGTTCTAGACAAAGACAAAAAGGGCCTCTTGTGTGATTTGGATGAGTTTGAAAATTAAATACTGCTTATGTTTTCTGTTTTATTGTTCCCAACTGAACTTTTGCAGAAAATGGCTAATGAGAATAACTGTGTGCTTGATATGACAAGTAAACAGTAGTTGTTTACATCTGTCAACGTAAACTTCCAAAAATTCATGTGCTGTGATCTAAGCATTGATAGGGAATAGTATGAATTGAGGACAGTGCTGTGTGGTGTCAGACACCGTCTTCAGGCTGCTTCTGATAACAGAGATAAATTCTGAGGCTCGCACTGCAGATAAAATGTAAAGGATAAAGTTGTGATAAGTGTTTCTGTTGTAGTGATGAATTCGTCGATTACCATGGACTTAACTTTTGATAATTCATACAATAACCCAAGCAGTACAGTGTGGAAAGACATCGATAACTCTGTAAGTTTTTCATTTTTTGTTTCTCTTTGTGTTTTATTTCACACTGCTGATGGATTGAATTTATGTAAAATTTGAACCTAAATCTGATTTAATTGTAGAACCAATAACAGCTTCTATCGGTGTCTTAAACAGATTCAAACACAATGTCGTACCTACATCACAGCTCTT
>JAUYWH010000016.1:3128068-3139476 GCA_034779795.1 Ctenopoma multispine
TTACCATCATTACACATGGTTTTCTAATGATCAGTTCTCCTTTTAAATTGATACATTAGCATTAGCAAACATAACATGCTATTGAAAGACAGAACTAATGTTTGCAGAGTTTAGGTCTCTGTTTATGTAAATATTCCTTTTAAAAAACAGTGGTATTCAATTTCTACAACAGTCATTCATAATATGGAAAATGTCTACACATTCATTCCGATCAGTTTGATGATCAGTTATGAAATCTGCTTTTCTTTTACAAACATCGTAATTTCTATGTGTGTCCAAACTTTTGACTGGTAGTATGCTTTTTTATTACTACTAACTGCAGGGGTGTCCAATCCTGGCATTTGAAGGACACTGTCCTGCAGAAATCTTATTTATGAGGCACATGTGGAAGACATAATAATAATAATAGACAGGTAATTGATCCCCTTGGGCAATTGTTGTTTGGACAGCTGCTAGACCTCTGTCAGCGCTGCTACGGGGTTTCGGTGTCTTGTTTAAAGACACCTTGACATGTAGCTTCGGGGGGACTAAGCATCAAACCGCTGACCCTTGGGTTGAAGGATGACTGCTCTACCACTGAGCCCTCATGCCATACCATGTAGACGATATTTGTATTTGTATATTTTAAATATACATATGATCTCTATGACTCATATTTGCATGTCTGTTTGTCTGTCTCCAAAGGTGTGCAAAGACATCTACTTGTGTACTCCTAATTGTTAGGACGGTCTGTATTGTTGAGAAGTGTTAGATTACCGCAATGTAACAGTGTCTAAAGGAAAGTCCTACCCCAATAAGAAAATGAGATGGCCATTCGCTGAACAGCATGCACTTGACCAAATTAAATGGTTAAATGCTGCCACTTATGTGGTCAGGACTGAACAGTAGACTTCCTGTTGGTATTCATGAAAACAAGTTCAGGGTCAAATGTAACTACAAGATTCAAGTTACAGTAAACTGATCAAACTGGTGTCTGTGACATGAGCTAATAATAACTAATAATAATAACTAATAAAAGCTAATAACTAACGTTTCAATTTTAACTGAATTTAAGAGCAAAACATTTTGTGACATTGAAGTTTTCTAGACAGACAGGCATGCCTCCAACCAGTGGTACTAATTCATGATTAGTAATGATTTAGTCTACAGGAGAAATGTATTAATGACCCAATTCTACAGCAACCCACCCCAATAACTATATAGATCCTTTTAGCATCTCTTCTCAGCATCTTACTTGTTACTCTTGCTGTGTTTACAGCTTAGGCCAAACTATCAATTAATGCAGGTTGTGAGTTCACATTTTCTCCTGAGGGTGGCACTAATAGAAAGCTAATGTTTTGAGTCCAAATTAAATTTCCAATGCCATCATCATCATAAGTTTTTATAAATAAAAATCTCACAAAAACATTTGCACTGAAGTAAAGAAAATGTGTGTACTTATTTGTGGGTGTATGCATTTAAAAAATGCGTGCTAGTAGCTTATTGTTGATGTTTTTTCCTTCCAGGGAAGCAATGTGTTCCAGGGTTTTCATCTTTCTGTTTGGAGCTGTGTACATCTATTATCAGGTAAACATGTAGTGTATTGTATATTTCTGCACAGTGCTGCATTCAAGTGAATGTTATTTAAATGTCTACTTTCATTTTAATGTATGTAATTTGATTTAGAGTCTTACTTGTGTAATAACTGTTGTACATTGTACAACATTGTATGTACTGTATATGTAGGCTCCACTGTCATGGTATGAAGCTAAAATTTGTATATTTAAATTTGAAGGAATGATAAATTACCCATAGGGCAGAAGGACTAACCCTGTGTTTGCATGTTCTTGTATTTGCAGGTCCTAGCAACAGGTGAGTCTCTTGGCTTCACAGTCATAACTTATACTTTAGTAAAATACCTCAGGAAACCTGCACAAATTGTGCCAAGATTATTGGCCTTGGTATTAATCCACAGACTACAAATGTATTTTTAACCATGGAAGCTTGTTATTCCGAAATTAAATACTGAGACTCATTATGTAGCTACTTATATTGTATATTTAGTCCTTCCTTTCTTAGTTTTTCCTTGCAGCAGCTGCAATAAAGGTGCTCTTATTTCCTTTTTCAATTGTATTGCTAAAAATGCAGAGGAGCAACACATTAAAATATCTCATGTTGTTTCAGATGAAATCTACATTGCCGAGCTGATGGTAGAAAGTAATGCCACACTGGATGCACAGACCATCTTGTCAATTTTGAATTCAACTACGAATCTCCAAGTGAATGATGCCCAAGGAGTTACCTACACTGTGACCCTCTTAGAAAATGAACTGGTAGCAGGTACCTTGCAGAACACTTTCTCATTTCTGTGATTATTTCAGACTTACACTGCTCAAAAAAATAAAGAGAAAACTTTTTAATCAGAGTATTGTATGAAGTTAGTCAAACTTCTGGGATATTGATCTGGTCAGTTAAGTAGCAGCAAGGGTTGTTAATTAGTGTCAGCTTGTCTGGTGTTAATAAAATTAACAACAGGTTCACTTTCAAGAGGCAACAACAAGACAACCCCAAAAACAGGAATGTTTTTGCAGGTGGAGGCCACAGACATTTTTTCCCTCCTCATCTTTTTTGACTGCTTTTCAGTAGTTTTGCATTTGACTAGGATCAGTGTCACTATTGGTAGCATGAAGTGATACCTGGACCACACAGAGGTTGCACAGGCAGTCCAGCTCCACCAGGATGGCACTTCGCTGGTGCAGTGGGTCTTGGGTTCCTCCTGGTGCATGATAATTCTCGGCCTCATGTGGCAAGAGTATGAGGGCAGTTTCTGGAGGTTGAAGGAACTGATGCCACTTTCTGGCCTCCACGCTCACTTGACCTAAATCCAATAGAACATCTCTGGGACATAATGTTTAGGTTCATCAACGCCACTAGGTTGCATCTCAGACTGTCCAGAAGCTCAGTGATGCCCTGGTCAGGATCTGGGAGGAGATACCCCAGGAAACCCCAACATTGTCAGGCATGAATACAAGCACATGGGGGCCATACAAACCACTGAGTGCCATTTTGAGTTGCTGCATTGACATTTCAGAAAATTTGACTAGTCTGCCGCATCAGTATTTCAGTTAAAATTTCTTGATTTCTTGGGGTATATATATATGTATATTATATATTAGATATATAAGTGGGGAAAATAGAGGGGGGCCAGGGGGCAGGCAGTGCAGTTCAGCATGGATAGACAGAACTAATTCTACAATGAACACACACACAGTTGTTTACTTCCACCTGGCAGTTTCAGTGTTGGTCAGGGCCACCATAACATCTCCCCCATGCAAGTGACAGAAGAGGCCTTTCTTATGGGATCAGATCACTGCTACAATGATTTTATGCATGTGTAAAAAAGAATTGTGCGTAAAACAATGTTTGTCTGTGTGTAAAAAAGATTTGGACGTAAATGCGATAGGGGCTGTGCAAAAATCTGTAAGTGTACAGACAAAACAAGGACAGCTACACGCACAACCCTCAAGTTACACACAGATGAATTCTGGCATTGTTTTGACGCTTCCATCTGATTGGTCAGTCATGGCCAGTCATACCCAATCACAGGGCAGCTGTCCCTGTCGCACGACAGGCCCTGAAAGGTACAACAGCATTTTAGCGTTCATTTAAAGCAAATAAATCAAGCCAGAATATTGTTAATGAGTCTGATTCTTGTGGAGAAGACCACGTAGCTTTGAAAAGAATTGCCGAGATGAATATTAAAGTTCACCTCGGCCAGGTCAGCAGTACGTCCACTGTGCTGCAGAGCTGAGCATGAATGCCAACACATACACTGACTGCAGCGTGTAATCATAGCGTGTAACAACAGAACATATAAAACATATCAAATGTTTAAACTGAGAAAGTGTCCCATTAAATCCAATACAATTATTGGGTTGTACAAATATATTTTGTTTTACTTTTTGTATTATTTTACCAGAATGTGTTAGCTTACCAAATGCAACATATAAGATGTTAATTGAATATTATTAAAAGACAAAAATGGCAAAATGGACAATGTGATAAGAATTACATAAACTAACAAAATTCACAAACTTAAAACAAACAAACAAGTTAACAGTTGTGCTTTTCTCTCTAGAGTGTCTTATTATTGGAAGTGACACTAGCTGCAACTGCTCAACTGGCTACACTTGGAGCAATGACGTGTGCTACAATTACAACTGTTGCACTGAAACTACTTGCACAGCAAATGTGTCCTACATCACACCACTCTGTGTGCCCAAAGTCAACGGTAAAAATGTATTTTATTGTGTTCCAGGAGTTAGAAATGACTAAGTTAAGAAAAAAATAACCCACTTGGAAACAATCACATTAATATGCATTGTTCTACGTACTATTGTGTTGTATTGTTTGGTTTATTCTACAGTTTCAATTTTTGTAACTAATGCTGATGTTTGCCATCACAGTTCTAATCAGTGGATCAGTTATACTGAGTTCAGGTACCTGGGATGCAACTAAAACTAGCCAGGTATGTCTTATTCACATCATAACTAAGTATATTATTATAACTAATAAGACTAAGAGATTCTTGAAGCTGTTTTCCAGTGTAACACCTCAACTAAATGGTTTAATCATTAATGAATTTCCCCCTGGGAATCAGTAAAGTGTTATCTTACACCTCTTTCTTTTCAAAGCTTCAGACTGCCTTACATGGACTGAATGGGTTTCAGTACCTGAACATAACTGATCAGAGGTATTGTACTATGCAGATATTCTTTTTAATTTTTATTTATTTTTTTATAGGTGACAGCGGCTTTTACCCCATCTAATCTAAGTATTAGTGGTTAAATGGTTAAATTGTGTTTTTGGAGCAGTATAGCATGTGGATGGATCTTCCACCTGAAAAACATGCATCTCTGCTTGATGTGTGAATTTAGACTCTTCTCCGCTATTTTTATTTTAAAATAATCAATAGTGACCTAAGATTTCCAGGCCTCATCTGGTCTTATTGCAGAAAAACAATTTATACATGGAGTGGAGTCACACATTCAAAGAATGTGGACACAAATAGGCATGAATGTTAACTTCACCATGCTAACATGCTCTCAATGCCAATGCTAAAGATATTTAGTTAAAAACCAAAGTATTGCACAATTTACAAAACAATTGTTGAACAATTTGGAGACCACGCATCTTTAAAATATTTCATGGAAATTCATCCAAACAAGAGATATTTCAGTTTAGGGTACTGGAGAAAGAATCAGGGGATCAGGGGATAAATGTTATGGCAAGCTGTTCTTGTGTTCCTGACTGTTGTTTTAAGACAAACTTAACATTGTGAAGTTTTCAACCTGTCCTCTAATATTTTTTAATAGTCTGGATCCTGACATTTTGGACCAAATTAATTTTGGACCAATTGAATGGCAGCCCAAATATTTTGTACAGTATAGAAGCAATATAGTACAGACCCATACCACCCATTACCAAGTAGCACCTGACCTGCACAATAATTTCACATAAATGAACTTTTAAATACTTTATTTTAATATTTTCACTTAAAAATAAGATAATGTAATGTGTGCTTGCTATGTGATTAACCAGTTATCTTCCACTGGTTCTCTCCGAACTTTAAGGCTAAGCAACAGCATTGCTGACTTTGAGGCTGCCGTCAGTGTCAAATTTCCAACTTTTAGACTTCAAAGCATAGTGACTACCCTGGAAACCAGTCTCAAAGCTGTAGTCTGGGTCAACACTTTAGGTCAGTAAAACCATGTTGCTTTTTTATCACTTATTTAGATCACTGTCTTCTTCTTCTTCTTCTTCTTCTTTTGGCTGCACCCTTTATAGGGGTCCCCTCAGTGGATCATCTACCTCTATCTCATTCTATTCCTAGCATCATGCTCTGTCACAGCGATCATCTGCAT
Source organism: Ctenopoma multispine (assembly GCA_034779795.1). NCBI lineage: Eukaryota > Metazoa > Chordata > Actinopteri > Anabantiformes > Anabantidae > Ctenopoma > Ctenopoma multispine. The sequence goes on from JAUYWH010000016.1 coordinate 3,133,972, forward strand.
GTCCTCCTTCAGTACATCCATGAACCTCCTCTGAAATCTCTCTTATTTCCTCCTGCCTGACAGCTCTTTACACAACATACTTTGTTCAAAATTTTCACTCTCCCTCCTCTGCACATGTCCAAACTGTCTTAACTTTTTCTCCAAACTGCTCAACATGAGCTGTCCCTCTGATTTTAATTGTGTCCATCTTTGTGACTCCCACTGAAAATCTTAACATTTTCAGCTCTGCCAACTGTCTCTTTGTTAGTGTCACTGTCTCCAAACCAAACATCATAGCAGGTCTCACTACCACTTTGTAAATCTTCCCTTTCACTCCTGCTGCTATCCTTCTGTCACCTCCTATCACCCCTGAAAATTGTCTCCACCCACTCCACCCTGCCTGCAAGCAGTAATGTGGCTACTTCAGGAATATAACTTTTTTTATGCTTCTAGTTACAAAAAATTATTATATTTAATACTTAAAATGAATTAGAACTTGCACTAGCACCTGTGCTCATTGCAAAAAACATCTGGTTTAACTGCAATGAACTAGATGTAACAAGTACAACCCTAGAATGAGCCTCTATTACATTAAGTACATTTTATGCACTCAAGAACCCAGGTTACCCAGAGAAAACTATTTAAACTAAAAATGCATTTAGATGCAAATGTAATTGTTCAAGTATTCAAGGTTTGAAGGATTCTTTATTGTCATTCTCACATGAGACATGAAAGAACGAAACACCGAACTCAGGTCAAGGTGCATATTGTGAAGAATTAAAAGTCCATTATTGATTTTAGTCAATGTCACTATCATCACTGTCTAAGAACAAGGCCAGCTCTAGGCATGGACGAACTAGGCAGTCGCCTAGGGCGCCATTTGCTGGAGGTGGTGGAGGTGAACTCAACATACAGATTAAATATAGCACATGAACAGACCTGATGGTGAACAGTTATTCAAAGTTTCTTTAGGTTTATATATATATATATGTATATAGTTTATAGGCGGTTGATTACGGGGCGCCAAGTCGTAATCTCACCTAGAGCGCCAAAATGGCATCTTTAGTATTCTATGAGCTGCTGTTAGTCCAGTAATTTTACAGTAGTAGCAGCAATGATGAAGATGAAACAATGGACTGATGACTTGGAACTAAAGTCAGAATGATAAAAATATAAAACTACTATGTTTATCCCATCTGGAGCTTTATTGAAATTTAAAAGGGTTGAAAATAATCCTTCAAAGTAAAGCGTACAGCCATTGAAAGACTATACAGTAGGTCCTAGTCCTAGCAAAGTCATTATGCCGTAAATTCTACATTACTGTTTATTAATATTGCCTTTTTCAACAGGAATGGTCACCATAATGTCCCCAGACACTTCAGTGTGCTACCTGTCCAGCCCAGTATTGCAATGCACTTTTGAGGAGACAACAGGCAGTGCTGGCTGGAACTTGAGTAGGCTGTATGAGCGCTTTGACCTCAATACTGGTAGTGTGGTCCAATTGGACTACAACTGTGCCACAGCTAACTACAACTCCTGTATTGCACTTACACTCCAGAAGGTGACAGGAACCTGGGCAGGCAAGTACAGAAATTTAATTTCACAATTTTTGCTTAAATAAAAGTTGTATATATCCGAACAATATGAAAACCTAAGCAAACTCCAGGCATGCAGAAATCATAATACTTTGTAGAGCATCTACTGTACTAAATCATCTCCATTGAAAGAGTCTTTGTAGAAATAAAACTTCTTTATAATAACTATTCTAAGAGTTTCCTGAATGTTGCTTATGCTACTTATACTTGAAAGTTGAATTTGTTTCCTCTATGAGAGTTTGTATTGTTTCCTGATAGAAAACTCAAAGTGTTTGACTCCAAATATATTTTCTGCAGGTACATATGAATGTGGATTCACCACTGGGTCAGTGAGACATACGGCAAAGGCACAGCTAAATGTGGTATCCCTCCCTGATGTGATCACCGTGATGACCAATCCCCTCACTGGTGACTGCTCAGAAATGCCTGCCACTGACAGTGTTGACATTGTTGTCACTACCATCATCCCAAATATCACAGAGAGCTATGACGTTTCATGGAGCTACAGGGGTGTATTGCAAAGTCCACTATATAACACATGTAAGACACACCTACAGTATATTTTAAATTATCTTTCTATTTGCTGCAGCACAGCAAGATGCTACTTTATTTTGCTTTACATTCGAAAAAACTGACCTATTCCCTTTGGGAAATCGAGTTAGTTTTTTAAATTCATAAATATGAATGTAGTTGAACTATCAGAAAGCTTCTGCAAATTGTACTTAAATACTAGTAGTAATAGTTTAAATATATGTAGTTTATTCTACCACAAGCCTAAACCTTTAAATTAAAACTGTCTTTTTTCAGCTTTTCCAGATTCCCTGGTCTATACTTTTATAGCTCAGCTCAGTTGCCAAACAAGCCTTGAAGCACAGTATGTTAATGTAACCTTTAAAAACATAAAAGGCCAACAAATTAGTGCACGAGAGGATATCCCAGTGGTTTATGGTATGTGATTCTTTAAAATAATTAGTTTAATGGAATAGTTTTAATTTCAGTTAGTCTATAGTGTAATATGATATCTTGACTGTCAGAATACTTAATTAATTAATTAATATATTTATTTAATTTAGAATTACTTCTGTTTGGATGTTGTCTTGTAACTAATGATTGCCTACATCTTTTCATAAGTGGGGAGCATAGTTTGCGATGAGAATGTGACAGATGGAGACCTTTGGCCAAAAACTCCAGCTGGAGCCACAGTAATTAATCGGACATGTGCAGATGGCAGAGTTGGCTATAAGTCGCGCACTTGTATTGGCCCTGCCTGGCAGCCGGTCTACTACTACTGCATCAACCAGCAGTTGAACACACTTTTAAATGAAGCAGATGTGAGTATGACCTTATAGCAGACAGAACCATGTGACCTTATAATTATCTTATTATTATTAAAGGTCCTAGCCGAATATTTAAAGTTATTAAAAGTGTGTGCAATATTCTACTGTAAGTTAACATTCTTTGTAGGTTAATTTTACCTTTATACAATAATGACCCTGGAAAGTGATAAAAGAAAAGGTCTACATAGTCATCATCTACCTTCGTTCAACAGTGTTCTATATTTAATGTTCAAATCATTGCTCAAGTAACATGGATTTAGCAGGATAGGATGCCCAGGATACATGCTTGACTGGGATATGCATCATGCACGTTTGTTTGCAGTAATGGGTGGAAATAATATCAATACTACTATGTAAAGCATGAAGGTACAAGTTTAGTTCTGTTTATGCCATTTCTGTGATGGGTTTATTTTGTTTTTTTTCAGCTTAATGATTGTCTTCTTTACCCGCATACCTCAATGGTTAATACCATACCTTTGTCAAACCTGTTGAATTAAAGAAAGTGTTTAATTGTAAAATCAATGTGATGATGTGTGAAGTTCTAAAACATATTTTCCCTTACTTATAAACCTGACCTATATCTGTTACAAATACACTAAAAGTCAAACTTCAATGCTACTTGGCAAAATGCTAATAAATATATAATGATGATAAAATAAGCCTAGTATTGACATTACGTTCTTTCCTGTCAAGGTCCTCACTCTTACCTGTAAAACACTAAATTCTTTCAAACAAAAAGTTAAAAAAAGAGAAGTGAGGCCTTGTTAAAAAAAGTTTTCTCTTCTGTCTCCAGTACACTGTAGGTAAAAATTTAAGAAATTAATTATTAGCGATGGATATTCCCAGAACGACCTATGTAATGTCCATATTCTTTGTAAAACTAAGGTATAACAGAAAAAGTATGAAGTAGTATGTAAGTATGAAATTTTTGTTTATTTCCTAAAGAGTCAAACATATCTTAAACTGATTTTAAGGACATTGTCCACTGTTTACAAAATTAGACATCTGATTCAAAAAAAATGGTGGGTGGTAATGTGTTCATTTAGTTCACTATATAATAATAATAAGAGAGTGATTTCAGACACAGTCTGACAGTTCAGACAGTCCCTTCGGAATTTTTTTAAACAATAAAATACAACTTCATGGTACAGTATATTAGTTTGAATCAGAAATCACCAAAAAATCACAAATCACAAAATCATGGTCAGATTTGTTTGGGCTCCATCAGTATTTTAGGTGGAGATTTTTTTATTTATTTAAGTTGTTGTACACTGTTGCATGTTTTTTCATTTCTAGAACTTCCTGATGGGGCTAGGGGCCACCCAGGAGATGGCCATGGATATATTTGAAGCACTTTACAACAACACTATCTCTCCATACAGTGACAATATAGCTGACATTACTGCATCTATAAACATTCTAAATGTTATGGCCAGTGCATCAAACAATGTTGCCCTCCAAGAGGACATCTTACCTGTGAGTCACTGTTATTTATTGCTGTTTCTTTGTTGTAAACCATGTTAAGTTTTAAGCTCCAAAATGCTGAACAGTTGAGCAGATGCTCAGTTGTGATGAATATGTTTACTTGTTATTATGTCATCTCACTATGAAATTTCAGTCACTGAACGGGAGCCACTTATACGCCAAGATCTGACTTAAGGTCAAAACCGCTGTTTACAACACTAGTCTCTACAACACTAGAGATGAGTTGTTACTAACATAGAGAATAATTGTTGGTCAGGGTTACTCTTTGGGGCAGCAGGAGCGAATGATAAAAATGTCAATAAAGCCCTGATGGAAACTGACAGCTTAACAGGAATTCCCAGAAGCCCCTCCCTAGAACTCCTAGTCGCTGGGTAGACTCAATATGTAGCAACATTTTCAGAGGACATCAAAACTTACCTAACTTATCAAAAACTATTTCACAACTAAACACATCTGCTGACAGACCCTCAAAGCTGGGTATAACATCATGGGCCCTACTTTATAAAGTGTGGCATACTCCAGACGCAAGAATAACCTCTCTAGTCAAAGGCATTACGTGGAATACATTGTTAATGGGAGCAAGGTAAAACCGGGGGCTGGAATTAATAATTGCTAATTGCTCCAGTTCTTCTCATTCCTTTTAAAAAAGCAAGAGAGGGAGAGGGACTGAGGTATTGGAGAGAATAGTGTTTTCCAATTTCCAACATTTACAAAAACACACATTACTGAATCAGACAACAACAACCACAGACTTCAGATGTGAATCGCCATCTGATATAAAAGCTAGCTTCACTGACACGAGTCTAACTTTTTGTACTGGGTTTGAGCTGTGTTTGGAAAAATAACTATTTTGGCTACCTTTCTTGGTTTGTTGAAATTCTGTGATGTTCTAATATTAGGTTAAGATAAATTAAGACAGGCTGAGATAAATTTGACGATAGCAGCTTTGACACAAATTTTTAAATTCTGTTTCAGAATTATATTGATGCCGCAAGCAATTTGTTGAACAAGACCTGGAATGCGATCAACATGTCTACTCTATATACCATGTCATCAACTTACCTTCAGTCTATGGAAGTTCTGGTGAAGAATATCCAGGTCAACATGAG
>JAUYWH010000016.1:3148063-3203149 GCA_034779795.1 Ctenopoma multispine
CACCTGTTTTTTTTGGCCATGTTTTGCTGGATGCTGTGCTTGAGCGTCATGCTTGTCCACCAGCTCATCTTTGTCTTCAGCCCACTGAGGAAAAGAGTTTTCATGATCTTCTCCAGCATTGTGGGATATGTTTGCCCAATCCTCATAGTGGGATCCAGTTATATGTACTACAAATACACTAATAGTCGCTACTATGATAACAAAAAATGCTGGCTAGTTTTTGATGGACTCTTGGCAGGCTCCATATACACTTTTATCATTCCTGTGGGGACAATCATTTTGACAAATCTCTTTTTTATGGTGGTTATCATTGCTACACTGGTGAAGTCCACGATTCCAGAAAGCAACAAGGCAGATGACAAAGAAACAACAAAAAGCATCTTGAAGGTGTTTGTCATTCTAACACCTGTCTTTGGCATAACATGGATGATTGGCTTCCTTCAGCAAATCGTGGACCAAAACAACACCATGTTCAATGCTGTTGAGTGCAGTTTCACAGTTCTCAATTCTTTCCAGGTAAACTGACAGCATCCCACAAATGTAACGTTGATATTAGTGTTGCACCCATTTAAGTATACATATATATATATATATATATATATATATATACACACACATCTCTGATCTGATGCCAGTGAAGCTTTTTTCCAAAATGTAACTGTATATGTCACTTCACTTTTTAATCTGTAGATGGACTAAACTTTGATGTGGAAAAAAGTATTAAGCTCTTTGCAGTTCCAGGGTGTGTTGTTTTACACACCCTTAGTTAGAGGCTTAAGACTGCAAGCCTTATATTTTTAGACAGAAGTGAGCTCTGATCTCTGTAGCCTGGGATAATAATGAGATAAGAGATACTGTAGGAAGCTTTAACTTATTTAAAGTTAGAGTCACACTGTGCGTAATAAAGCCCAAGTTGACACGTATGAACCAAGAAGAATGGATGAAAACAAATCAACAATATATGTAGCTTGATTGAAACATTAAACGTGAACATCAGGTTACATCCTGTACTAGTACAAAACCTTTTTCTCATTCAACACAAACTGCTAATTCTAGGGGACAATGATTTTCATTCAAACACAGTTTGCTAAAGGCTTTTTCAAACTAAAACTTAATTTAAAAATAGCATACCAGTTTCTTTTCTTTATCCAATTTCTTATACATATTTCCTATTTTGCAGGGTTTTTTCATTTTCCTAACAGGCTGTTTTGCAGAGCAGAAGGTAGGTTTGCATGTCTGAACTGTCTGTTGACACAGACACTGTCACTTTTCACTGTTAATGTTTACATTGCATTGTTAAAAATCACTTTCAACTAGGCATATGCAGGAAAATACTACTCCAACAAAGAAACAGATTTTGTAATTTAATATAAACCAGACTCTGTGTTATTAATACCAGGTTCGAGAGGAACTGTCAAGGATCTTAATGGTAAGTTTACCATTTCAGAACTACACCTAAACACCAAAAAACTGGAATATCATGGCTAATTTAAAACTGTAAGATGGATGTCTTAAAGTTTTAAGTTCAGAATTTCAGCTTTTGTTTGATGTCATGTTCTCCTGAATAAACACCACATGCATTTTAGAATTTATTTTCTCTCCTCAGGCAAAATCTAAAGGAAAAAGTGGTTCAACAAAGAGTCTGATTTCAGCCACATACACAAAAGAAAAATAACCAAGGTCAGTGATATGTTATTAGTTATTCTCTATGTATTTGCTGCATATTCCAAGATAAAAGGTGTTTGAGGAAGAATTTATTGTTGGAGTTGGAGTTGACTTCTCCACTGAAGTGATTTATTGGTACTGGTGACTTAGCCAGGATAGTTTTGTGCTCAGTCATGTTGGCATCAAGGGAAAAGTAGAATTCATTTTCATCTACAACTGGATAAACTTTGACTAGACGATGGTGCTGGGGATCATCATCTGGGGACAATTCAACAAATTTAAGGGTATTTTTTTTTTATATTTCTGTCTCTTCACAACTTATGGATCAACTATCTGACCAACAGAATCACATTCACATCATTAGAGACATGCTAGCACTTAGCATCCATAGTAATTTTCATTTAGCCGCCATGTTTTCAGTTTTGCATACATAAAGAGTTATGCACTTATGTAAAGAGTATGACGGATGCACATAAAAACTTTTAAAGATCACATGCAGATTCTTATTCTGTGGCAGCAGTTTACAGCTCAGAGGCTTTAAAATGCATTAAAAAGAGTTTTGATCAACACAGTCTATTATAAATAATTTGTCATCTCTGTTTTTCAGATTGTGAATATGGAAACCTGCATGTTCATGTATGCAGCTCTTCTTGTAGAGCTGTACAAAAGGATGTCTTAGATTTTACATTGTGTTAGATTATATATCATATACAGCTTGAAATGTGTGGCGTATTATTATAAAAACAGATTAATTGTAAACTGAAGCTTACTAAATAGAAAATTATTATTTTTTGTAATGTTTTTTGAGTCAATATTGTAATATACAGAAATTACACATACAAAATATTGAAATAGCTCATCAAGTCACAGATTTGATGGTGAAGCTGTCAGTGGCTGATCAGTGTATATTTATTAATCGTATAAGTAGAACTTTGAACATTAAATCATGTATGAAACAGTAAATCTCGTGAATTTATAACTTTCTTAAGGATACAACATATGCATATTTTTTTCATTTCCCACTGTGAGCTCCAGAGATGTTAAAAACAAGACCTGTCACTTTCTAAAACATAAATCCATAACCTCATAATAACCACATAACATGACCACATAATCTGTGTAATGGGGACTTTTAGTAGTGAAATAAAAGAACAGAATCCTTTTGTTTCTTGTGTGGTTTTATTTCTTTCCACAATGTAATTGTGCATGTTCAGCCTCTGTTTGTACACTTGCTTCAAAGATAAATTATTTTCGTTTAAGTTTTCAAAATAAATAAATTTTTGTGAGTAAGTTAAGTCTACGGTATTTACAGTATTTAACATTTCTAGATCAGACATACAAAGTTTCAGTAAAAGAAAAATACAGTAAACAAAACAAGACTGTCATGATGTCTGCCTGGTTCTTCCCCTGTTTAGTTCCTCTTCCTGACCCTGCAGACCCACACTCGTACTCACCTTGCCCCCATCCCTGCGATAGTTTGCTCATTTTTATGCTATCTAGCACTGCTTGTGCTAGCTGGGCAACACCCAAGGGAGCTGTTTGCATGGGAATTAAGGAGAGTGCTGCTGTGGGCTGTTCGGGTGTAAAGTCTCACTTCACACCTTTTATTGACTGTTCACCCACCTGTGATAGATCTGTCATATGCTTCCGACCTGGCTCAAGCTGCTTACATTTCCTTCTGTGCTCTCAAGCGTTCCAACTCTGCATTTTGAGCTTCCATTTGTTTCTTCTGCCCCTCCTCTAGAGCTTTTGTCTTTTCTCTTTGTCTTGTTTGTTGTTCCTCTAGTACGGCCTCGTATTCGGCCTCATTTGCTGCTAGTCCCACTGCTACATCAGCTCGTTTTGCAGTAAGCTGTGAAGCTGAGGATCGTTGGCTGTGGTTTGATGCTGCGGTCAAGCCGTATGTGGACAGCACATAGTCATGGTCTAAAAGTCCACGTAAATGAATTCTCTCACACTTTGCATCAAAATCTCCATCAACATCACTTATTCTTTCCAGAATTATTCTTACAATTTCATTGAGTCACTGCTTCACATGGATCAATCTATCTCTTTGTCAGATGGAGGTGTCATTTGGTTTCTTATTTCTGAACCTCAGTATATCATCTCTCTTTTGTTCTATTATGTATGCAAGTTCTGACATCTCCTTGTCTGTGATATCTGTCTTTAGCTTTTCTCTTGTTTCACATATGTGTGTTTTCCATTGTTCATAAAGAGTTTCTGGTCTTTTTTCCCCTTTTACTCAGTCCTTCCTTTTGCTATGTTATCATCTTTTCCGTTTGTATTTTAACTCTTTCAGAACATCTTGGCAAGTCTGACATACTTTGAGCTTTATCTTAAAGCTCACTTAGCATTTGTTGTTTGTATATACTATATATACTGAATCTTTAATGTCTTATTTTAAACTTGCAATCTGTTCATTTGTGACCGTTAAACTTAGTGATGCAGCCTGTAGATCAGGGGTATTCAGTTAGATTGAACTGGCTTTTGCCAGTGGGCCACACATTTCCCTGTATTTCATGTATTGTATCATTAATACAAAGCACCACTGCATTTTCAACATTTTTATTTAAATAAGTCAAATGACATTAGGATTAACTGCTGGCTTCTAGTGCAAACAAAAAAGTGTAAAACATAGCCAGCTTTGTTACTTTCTATTTTCACTGTCAACCTTTCTTCTCTTCTCTTTTGAATGTGACATGTTCCCAAGAAACTGCTGCCCGTAAACAGCTGCAGCTGTGCGACGTGCCGTAACATGTCGCAGAATGTTATGAACTGTTGCGCTTACACTTATGAGTCGCAGCTATTTAACAAATAATTTATTAAGAGTTATGTAGTCAGTGGGCTGGTCCAAAATATCTGATGGGCCGGTTCTGGCCTTGGGTCGCCTATTGAATAGGGCTGCTGTAGATCTTTTGAGCCCCTATTGATCCGTTTTGTCTTCTGACCAACTTCTGCCATCTGCTGGACATCACAGGTATTACCATAGGGCCTTGAGACCACGTTGTGCAGCATGAGCCTGCAGTCAAGCTCTTACATAAGCATCTAGTAAATATCGAGAAGGCCAGAACTAAGGTTAAATGATCATTTATTGAAGCCGTCCGTGTCATCAACCAATGTAAGAGCTAAGCAAGAGCAAATAACACTCATATTACAATCATATTCACTATCCATCGTCATGCAAAGCCCCTTACATTAGTACTGTCCTTTCCATTAGCACAAACAATCACATATTTTCCCATAAACATTTCAGGTTACTCAAATATATTTTAATCACAGTTACAAACCTTGTTCCCTTATCCACTGAAGCTAAACTTACTTTTAACTTTTAACCTTTTTAGTGGTATTTTTCTCTGTGTTGCCATGAACACTTTTCCATTTTACTTTTTATCTTCCTTCTTACGTCAAGCTGAATTCCGTTACCGTACTTTCGCTCACAAGGAGGTTACCATAATTAAGGCATATAACCTTATACTGTAGTTACTATAAAAAGGGCTAACTTTACTCTGCTGGCCTTTACACGTTATATAATGATATGTATCTCGTAATTGTAACATTGTAAAAACGAGAAACGTGATATGTTATAAGGAGAAAATTGTGACGTTTTAACAAGATACTGAGGTTTAATTTTTTCTCTTGATGGCAGCAATACGCTGCCGTATTTTACAAACCATTTAGAGACAGATTTGTTTTTCTCAAAAGTAGAGTTGATACACATATTTTTCCACTTTCTATTGTAGATTCCAAAAATGTGATTTGAGTGAAGCTTCAAAATCCTAAAGTCTGACTTAAACTATATTGGATCTTTTGAACTTCTCTCTTCTGCACCTCCAGATATTAATTGTAGATTGTTTCTAGAACAACATACATACAGTATCAAACAATGGTTGGTTTGACAAATGTATTTTAAAATAAAAGCCTACAAACGTTATTGTACTATTGTCATGGGAATCATTTAATATGTGTTTTCTACTATGCACTGTTTCAAGTCAAGTTGTACTTTACACATTTTGTAAAATGTTTGTTTTAATATTTGTTAGCAGTGCTGTTACTGTTTTGGCTGATTGTATTACTAAATAAATGCTGAGGACCTTTAGAGGTCCTCTAAACTCTGTTTGACTGCACTCTCCTGATGACAGTCAAGATGGATAGTGTCAGAACTACAGTCCCAGCTGCACCACCAACCATAGCTCCCAGAATGTTTCTGTTTATGTTCATTTGGTCACATCTCTTTCCAGTGTAGTACGTAGTCTGACTTGTTGCACACCTGAAAGGGAAAAAAATGTGTTTTCATTATTAACAAGTCTTTCACAATACAAGGTTAAACACCTGACGGTAAAGAGTAACTTTACTTTAAGAGTAATATGTTTGCACCCAACAGCAGTATTCAATTTAGGTAAATGTGCAAACCCTGCTTGGTTTAGCAAAGAGTTTGATAAAGATGTTGTTGTTGGAAATAAAAGTTTTTGAGATTGATAAGGAAATTCTAAAATGTCATTCAGTTAATATACTGCAGCAACTACAATACTTTCTACAAATATTTAAAAACTGCTAAATTTCTGTGTCCATGTTTAAAAAAAATCTAGTAATTAACAAAAAGTATGCTTTTTAAACACACACCTGCAGGAGGCTTTCCCTTCACTCTCCACACACACGCCTCCATTAAAACATGGATTGGGATGGCAGAGGCTGGCAGATCGTGCTTCTCTCTGTTTTGGTACCTCCTGTCTAAATTCCGCCATGATGATTGGCTTTTCATCTGTGATGTCATGACTTGCGGTGGTTGGTTTGACAGGTACCTCAGTCTTGATCAGGTGGGTCAAATCTATCAAAACAGCAGGTAAATAAAAAGGTTAACTAACAAGTTTATAAGATGCTTGGAATGTACAGCACATGTAAGAGGTTCTATTTAAAGTAGCAGAATCTGTGAAAATGATTTTAAAAGTGTAGAAAACAGGAGTTTAAACTCATCTAAAATAAATTTAGATAAATCAAAGAAGAGTGTGACATTATATTTTCCATTCTCACCACTGAAGTCAGCAGTGATGATTAGATCATCATTCTTAAGGAAGCTCCTTCTGCTCAGCTGCTGGTGAGAAATGAATGTGCTCCAGCCAAAGTCTTGACTGCGGTAGCAATGGCAGCTGGCATCCCACACTGCTCCAGACGTGGCTGTTGGTCTGTTCCAACGGGTGTCAGTATCTGAGATGCAAAACAATGAAGAACAACGTCCATGCGTATTCTATTTTTTTGTGTTTCACTGCAACAGATGCACTTACAATCGTGAGGGATCTGCACTCTAGTGATGGTGTTACTAAAGTCCACATACTGGTGTTTTTTTGGTATAAATGAGAAAAAAAGGTTTCCCATAATAAATATAAAATAAATATAGAAATAAACAAATACAGAAAAATAACTTAAATCACTGTACTTTATTTGTAGTAGTAGTTTAGTGTAGTTTATTTGTTTACTTGTCAGGTTTTTCAGGGACCTAAGATTATATTTACAATTATATATTTTTGGTGAATTATTATTTAATTTAAAGCTATTAGAGGCTTTTGGACAAACAAGCAATTAGTTTTTACAAGTATGATTTTAAGGACATAAACGTTGGGAAGGCAGCTGGTCCTTGCCCCCCTGTAGATTCCCCCCTGGGTTTAAGCCTACCTGTGGTGAAGCTTCTTGTAGAAGACATTTTCAATTTGACATCAGGTTCCTGGTCCATGGCAACAATGGTTACCTGCCTGTTTTTGGCTGGCCACTGCATCACTGCATCGTTTTCCCCACTGCAGAGGTGAAAGGTCATGCCAATATAGTCTGAGTAGGCATCCTGTCTTCCATTTGGGTAAACACTGACACCAAACGAGTAGCCCTCTGGGTTATAGAAGCAGTGGCTTCTAACTGGAGTGCCAGTAGGAGTGGTGGCAAGGAGGCCAGTGAAATTGTGGATTTGCCAGACAGCACTTGGGCAAACGGTCTCAGTAAGAGTGATGTCATCGATTAAGATAGCACCTGTGGAGTTGGATGATCCTCTGATGCCTTGGAAAAAATAGCGGAACTTCTCTGTCACTTTGAGAGTAACATAGGCTATTTTCCAAGCATCATCTCCATCACCTGAGGGTGACACAAAACACAGTGATTTAGTAGCCAACACCAGACTTAAATCATACAATCGTGTAATAAAAGTTAAACTGCAATGCTGAAAGGAATAGTTAAGGTTTAGTATAAGCTGTGATCTTGGCATAGGAATGACACATACCAGTGATGGTGTGGATTTTTTTCACACGGCGTACTTTCCCCGTCCCATCATCCGTTCTGATCCATATCACCAGCTTGTCCAAAGCTGCTCCAGTCATCCTGTAGAAGAAGTTCAGGCACTGTTTGTCTCTGTTGGGGTATAAAATACGAGACTCCAGCAAGGCACTGTTGCCAACCTCACCGGAAGATGTGTCGAACTTCATGAAGTAGCCAGAATCTGAAAAAACAGGAACCGGTAATTTTGTTAATTAGCCCTTTTCCCTGAACACATTTTTATTTTATGCAGCCAGCAAGATCATCGGTGCCCCACTGCCCTCCCTCAAGGACATTTTCCACCCCCGTCTCACCCATAGAGCCATCAGCATTGCTGACTCCCGCTACCTCTTCAGCCTCTTCCCCTCAGGGAAAAGGGCCCGCTCCACAAGACTGTCCAACTTTATCCACCAACTTGTCAGGATCCTGAACTCTGTCCACTGCCTCCCCCCTGCCCCCCTGCTCCGTGCAGGCCTGCTCCAACCGTAACAAGAGTCACTACCTACCAAGTACCCTACCTCAGCTCTACCCCTGATCAATAACATTAGATTCAAGGTCAAGAATCAAGGTAAAATGTTTGCCCTGTTAAAGGATCTTTGTATCAAAGTTGTAATGTTGCAAACACAAGTTTAGCCAGTGACAGCATTTGGACAGCAGTGCATGTTTGATGATTTTAGGCAACTGCATTTGTTTTAACATTATTCATTTATTGAGAATTAACCTCACTGTACTGGCTGGGTATGATATGTAGAAAAGAGAACTTGGTCAATACCTCTGCAGCGCCCTGCCAGTGTGTGATCCGTATCTGCTGGGCTGCTTAACACCTGTACCCAGTCTGCACTGTCGTCCTCATTCTGGATCATTCCACAAATGTTGTTCAGCTCAAATGAGCACTGGTCCAGGAGAGTGTGTGTGTTTGCTGCAACAAGACAGTGATCTGCAGTCAGTCTACAAAGGTATGATACAAATGTGTTTGTCATGTGTTTGTGATTAAAACAGTGCTCCTAGAGGGCTGATTTACTTAACTTAATTTCCATGTCTGTGTCCACACTATGAATATGAACCAGTTGCCTTTCTCTAAGCTAACCCACCGTAGGTGCGAGAGGAGACACTCACCACAGTCATACATGCGGTTGAGCCTAGTGATGTCTACAGCGCTGAAGTCCAGCCTCTGCCCTATGATGTCATTAAAATATGGTATGGTGGTGGTGATCGTGGGAATGCTTTCATTCTTGTTAAAAGACAGCGGCCTGTAGTGCATGATGGACTCATAATCATATGGCGTGTTCAGGTCAGTGATAAAGTCATCCTCATACTTATTAAAATTGTGCTCCATCCCTGTGAGGAGAGAGTAACACTGTCACTGACAAGACACTGAAATAACAGAATGTAAATTCCTTAAATATTACTACCATACAGAAAATATAGGAAGCCTTAAATACTAAAAGCAAACATGAGATGGGTCAACAATTGCTCACAATGTAAAACTGTCATCTTATCTTAAATACTCAAAAAATGGTACAGAAATTGGTTCGGAGCCAGTGAAAATTGTGTTATGTGAATGGGGTTCACATGTTCACATTTGTGACATGGAATTATTTACCTTCTTCAATCTGGTCCCACCAGATATTAACATAATCATCTCTGTCTGAGCGAGACTGTTCGTGGTAAAAGCCCAACGCATGCAGAAGCTCATGCTCCACAATAGCTTTACTGTCACACCCCTCCCCAATAGACACGTTCTGTCCTAATTTATCGTCTCCAACAAATGACCAGCATCTGAATTGACAAAATAAAAAATGAAACAAGCATTTCACAGTAACAGCATTTCCTAACCACTGGTTTTTAATCACTGTTTTGATGCCTTTAAAGTATGGACTACAAAATTGTGCAACAACTGAGATGGTTACTGAGTCAGTTAGCTATTGAGTTACTCAGCTCACCCAGAGAGCTTGGTGAAGGAGATGTAGGTGGTCTCACCCTCGTAGGGCTTGAAGTCCACACAGGATCTCACACGGTATTCCTCAAAAGCCTGCAGGATCACACCTTTAGCATTCAGTTCTAAAGTCAGAAAAAAATGATGTCTCAGTCAGTAAATGTTTGACCTAGTCATCAAAATGAAAATGTATTCCATGTGTGCAGTGTACCTAATGAATCAGTTAATATATAAGGGATGGGAAACGTCCATCTTCTTGTTTGATCGAGGATTGCATTTCTGTTGAGCTGCAAGATGCATTTAAAACACTGAGAATATACAGCTTCATGTTCTTGATAGACATAACCTCTACACAAACGTTATACTTACATTAACAGCAATGTCTCCCTGAAACAGGTGTTTTAACCCTGGAATTAAAAAAAATGCATGGAGTTGATATAGATGTAATTTAACCAAGCATTTTATGATATGACATGGTTGAAAAAAGTATACCTCTGTTGATTTCAGGAATGTCATCCCTCAGTTCACCTGCATCTGCATCATCACCTGAAAGGTACATTTTTATTAAAGCTAAGAGTTAACAAAAAAAGAGTTTGTTTTAATGCGTATGACCAGTCGATTCAAAAGAAACCAACCGTCAAATGTGGGAACGGCCTGCACCTAGCACACAGGAAGAAACACTTTATTAATTTAAGCCTTACATTGAATAGTTTCTCAGATTTTCTGTTTCTAAGTAAAAGCACTCTACCTTCACAACCAAACAGACACCAATTAGCACAGCAATCTTCAACAGACTGTCTCTAGAGGCCATGTTGTTATCCAGATAGACTTGCGTTGTTCTGGTGTCAGTATAAACATACCCATAAAGTCAGCAAATGGAGAGGAACTTTGACCAGCGTTATAGTGTTTAATGAGTAACACACGTTTTCACAGGTCATTAGATATGATGACGGGGCCTGGCACAAACTGTTAATAACAGCAGTACAACTGTCGAGAGGTAAGGAATAAACCACACACTGATATGAGCGAATCTAAAAGCCAATAAAGCTTTTAATTATGCTGTTTATGGTTATGATCTGTAATTTCTCTTTTCCTGAGATGTGTCTGCAACAAGCAACACAAGCCGTTTGTGTTGTTTGTGTTGAGTAAAGAAACTGTAGTTCCATTCCCCCGCACTGATGTAAGATTAATAAAGTAACGATGTCTTCAAGGTGTATGTTATAGTGCTGGATTTGTTGAGCTGAACACTGGACAGGACAGTAAATAAACTGCTGACAGCACCTTTAATACTTGATAAAGCTCTAAATTACAACACCTTTATCTTACAATACAATAGGTTATTTCAGTGCAATGCAGATGATTAAGTTGTTACTAAATGAGCTCGACTTTTAGTTCAGGGACACATTTGAAAGGCAGTGGTCAAAACTGAACCAGCAGAGACGCAACTTACTGCAAAAAACGTCTCTGTCTTCCAGTGTCAACAGTCTTCAAACTCCAGGTTTGTAACACAAGACTCTCCCACTGTCTTCTAACAAAGTGCTTATTAACACAAAGCACTATTGAATTAAAAACGGGTAGTTTTCTTTTTTGTTTTTTAATTTATGTTGCTACCAAAGTAGCACTAATTCCAGATAACTCTTCTATGGGTCATATCAGAGTGTAGGGGAGTGGATTTTAAATAGTACTGGTGTTTTGTTTGTTAAAGAAAAATGCAGAAACACAAGATAAGATAACAAGATAATCCTAATGATGCCATTACAGTTTTTATATTCCTTCAGATCTGTTACTATGTAAAATCTGTGAATTTCTCTATTAATTGCAGTCTAATAAAATCAGTCCAGTCAGGAATAAAGATTTAGTTCTGTAAATATAATTCAGTTCATCGATGGATGGATTCTGGCTTTAATAAAGTATTATTATAACAAACACACAGTATATCTAAGCACACTGTAAATTCAAATTAGATCACTTTAGTTAAGAAAAAAGCAGGCATACAGATTGCCTTAAAAGACTAAATGGAATGGAAACTGTGTTTTGTACTAACAAATGGTTACTTGAGTTCATGTGTATGTGTAGTTCATGTGTAGTTGGTAATTTACTTTAAAATATGAAATATAGTCCATTGTATAAAATATTGATCCTTGTTGTAATGTTGCATCGTACATTTGTTTCACACATTTGCTATTCTGCTAATCAAAGCTTTATGTGTAAATTCCTCTAATTTTATGGACAAAATAGTCACTTTGTTTTTCAGAATGATGACACGCCTCAAAGGCTTGTTGTGAACATTGTATATTTCACATTTATGTATATGTTTATTAGATTATAACAACATAATTTTTCATTTCATTGAGTAATTTGTGGAGAATTCTGATATTGTGTTACAGCAGTGATCTTCCATCTTTTCTTCATCTTCACAGGTTTTTCTTCGCACCCAACCACCTTCGCATCAGTACTTCTGATTACTCTAAATGGAAAAAATGAAATTTCATGTGATTGTAAGGACATGAATGTGATAATCTTCTCTTGTGAAGTTTAAAAGAAACAAATTTCTTACCTCAAGTTCATGATGATGTGAAAGTCTCATTTCTTTGGCTCAATGGGAACTTCTGTTTTGATCAATGATGTTATATCTGTTGAAATAGAAGTTATTATATCCTGACATACATAACATAACAGCCTATTCAGAAGTAGAATTCAAATACATTTTTGAAATACATTGCGTTTTCATGAACAAATGCCACAAACAGACCACTAACCCTCAAAGTCGATGAAGATAATGAGGTCATCATTTTTGAGGTAATTACGCCGTCTCAGGTCAAAGTGTTTGATAAAGTTCCTCCAGCCCCACGATTCACTTCTGTAGCAATTACACGAAGGGTCTTGCTTTCCCACCTTTGAGGGATTATCCCAAAACAACTTTCCATCTGATGCTAGAAAAAACAAAAAGACAATCATCATCCAACACAACTAGGCAAGCTGAACATGTTTCAAATGTATAAATACCTACATAACTTTAGAGTAAACGTCTACCCACTTAAAAGTTCAGCAAATGGATGAATAAACATATACTGCACAAACATCTGAAGATTCACTATGCTGAGGATAACGGAAATCAGCATTTACTTGTCCTCATATCAGTAGTGAGGCTGCGGGCAGAAGACATCCGCAGCTTGATGTCTGGATCTTGATCCATCACCACCAAGGTGGCCTGTCTGTTTACTGCTGGCCACTGCAACACTGCATCATTGTCCCCACTGGCCAGGTGGAAGTACAGACCAACGTAGTTCCCTGTGTAATCAGTGTAACTTGACAAAGGTATGACGCGGACACCATATCCGTAGCCTTCGGGGCTGTAGAAACGAGGGCTGTCAATAACTGTGTTGGCATCAGCCGTTTCCATGATCTTGGAGAAGTTCTGGATCCTCCACACGGCATTGGGGCAGCGTGTCTCAGTCAGGCTGATGTCATCAATGTAGATGCCACCGGTGGAACCAGTAGGGTCACCACGCACAGCTTGGAAAGCATAGCGGAACTTCACCCCAACCTCTACTGGCACGTGGGCGATTTTCCATGTGTGGTCAGTGTCAGCTGGGTAACAGGAACAGGGGAGAAAAGACAAAATGTACTGTTTGTAGCAGTCAAAGTAGTGAAATGTTGAGGCAGTGAGATTTTGTTAAACACTGGTACTTAGTAGTCTGCCTGGACTCATTCATCACTGTGCATGAATTAAAAGTAACAGTAATTTTACATCCTAAAATAATTTAATTAAATACTTTTAATTGACTTCAGAACAGCTAAACAAATAATAATAATAAACAAAAAATATTTCCTTTGATGCAAACTGTATTCAGGCATTTGGAGCAAAGGTCCAGGAAGCTGATGTGAAATATGTATTCAAAGTGCATTCTTTTTAATAAATACCATAAAAGGTGTGTATTTTCTGCATTTTACGAATGGTGCCTGTGCCATCATCCATCTTAACCCAGATCACCAGCCTGTCTTCTGAGCTTCCTGTCATCTTGTAGAAGAACTGCAGGCACTGAAGCTTCCTCTTGGGGTAGAGGGTTCGGGATTCAAGGAGAGCAGACTCCTGAGGTTTCCCAGTCATTGTGCTAAAGTGCATGAAGTAACCAGCATCTAGACAAAATAAGACAAGCTGTGATAGCAAGTAAGTTCCCTTCATGTATTTTGTGTTGTCTGAACTGACTGTAATAAATACTTTGGATTTTAAAGGAAACATGTTCTTCTCAGACCTCTACACTTTCCTAGCAGTGTGTGATCCTCTGCACCAACTGTGCTTTTGGTGTGAATCCAGTCGGCATCATCAGTGGAGGCCTGGATCATCCCACAGATGCTGGCGTACTCAAAGGTACACTGGTCCAGTAGGGTGAGGGGCCCAGCTGAAGCAGAGGAGGGTGAGAATTTAGAGAATCATTTACAAATTCAGGTTCAGTTTGTACCATTTTGTAGACACTGAACCCTGCATGTTAAATCTAATAATATTCTCTCTTCAGCCTGTCAACATATACATACAGCAGTTGTACATCCGGTTGAGTCTGAGGGTGTCCATTTCACTGAAGTCAAGGTACTGGCCAATGATGTTGAAGAACTCAGGGATTTTGGTGGTGACAGTGGGGATCGATTCATTCTTATTGAAGGAGAAGGGCCTGTAATGCATGACGGACTCATAGTCGTATGCCGTGTTTTGATCAGTTATGTAGTCATCATTGTATTTGTTGAAGTTGTGTTCAAGTCCTGCAGGAAATTTCATTTTCGTTAAGTTACTCCTACTATACAACATGGTCTACTGTAATAATGATAATTCCTGGGTCTAAATGGTGTTCTCAAATAGACAACATTTTTCTAGCTTTACTCCTAATAATTAAATATTCACAGAAAGAAGATGATGGACTATTGTGTTCCTAGACATACCTGGTGTAACCTGATCTAGCCAGATGTCAACATAGTCGTCCCTGTCTGTGCGGGACTGCTCGTGGTAAAATCCCAGCGCATGGAGCAGCTCGTGCTCAATCACTGCCTTATGGTCGCAGCCAGGCCCCAAAGACAGAATCTGACCAGTCTGCTGGTCCCCGACACTGGAGAAACACCTATGAGAAACCAAATAAAAAAATGTACATATACAATATAATGGGACTTCTGGCTAATAGTGAAATTATAGTAATTTGTGAGACAATGAGTAAGGTACTTTATAGAAGTAATGTAACACCAGAAACTGGTATCTGTAATACAGCCGCTATTGATGGCAGAAAACAAAATGAAGAAAGCTAGTGCCATACCCCCCTCTCTTTTCAAACTTGATGTAGGTCTTTTCTCCTTCATACGGTTTGAAGTCAATACAAGACTTCAGTCGATACATTTCAAAAGCCTGGTGGACGCAACCTTTAGCGTTCAGATCTGAGGAATGAGGGTAACAGACACGTCACATGAAACCGGCTTTAACGGAAAACAAATGAATCCAACAGTAATCAATAATAAGTACAATACTGCAAGAAGTTGAAGTACTGAACACTATATTGAAACTATGAGAATTATGTATGTGACTATAAATGCCGTGTTCAGATCACAGTAAATATTAATGTGCTTTTAAAAACTCACCTAAGTCATCACCCAGAATGTAAGGGATTGGAAAGTTCCATCTGTATCTTTTGTCAATCAGTGCGTTCCTTCCTTTCTGTAGCATAAACAAGATGTTAGTGAAGTACTAACAAAAATGTGACCATAAACCTAACTGTGGTTAGGAATAAAACCTCATCCTATAAATACCAACACACAACCTGTGTGTAGATACTTCCTGATTATACTTTTGCAGTTCATTAAACTTAAATTTTGCAAGCATGACTGGTACTTGTAACAATATTTCAACACTGTGTTATTGCTGCATATACTGCAAAAGCTACTGATGAAGCAGAAATGGTTGAACTTCTCTGATTTTTAAGTTTTTTCAATACATTTGGTTAATTAGAAAAACATTTCAACTTACTGGAACTAAAATGTCCCCTTCAAACAGGCTGGTATCTGAACCTAGAGAACATGTACAAACACATTTTATCAAGTTGTTTCCATCCGTAGTAATATGCCTAGTATTCCACAGTGTTTCCAGTGAATACATCATGACGATATTGGCCATGAATGTTGTAGCTCACCCAGGTTTAGGATCGGGTTCTCATCCTCACCGTTCTCATATACCTCTGTAAAACAACGGAAACAGACATGAGTCTTTTCCCATGGCTAACAACTTTTATTTCTTTCACCGAAGGCAACTATTTGACGTACCGTTTACTTCAGAAGAAAGTGATATCTGCATGGAACAAAACCAATGTTAAGTGATCACACAGTTACTGGGAGCAACACATTCTCTATAAATAAGCAATAAATAAATACTTACAACATAGGAATTAGCCAGAGCCACTAATCCAGTTAATAACAGCACTCTCTCCATCATCAAGCTGAATGTCACAAAGTTAAATCTGCAGCTTTGGTTTAAACATGCACACTGACTAGATATGACCTTTGGCCCCTGATGAAGTTTATATCAGTCATAACTCAAGGACTTTGACTCAGAAGTGGTAAAGATTGGTGGGCATTTGTTCTTCAGCGTTAGCCATTTTTACACAGTCTGTGTCTGTTATCTGGCCTGTTATCAGATTTTGTTGTAAACTGTGATAGCTCCCATAAATCAGAACTCTTTATTAAACACAGACAAATAACTGATAAAAGAAATCCTTTAGTGCAGGTGTCACAGCAGCATGGTGTCTTGCTCTAAACACAAATAGGTTACAAGTTTAGTTTAGATGGTAAATTCTGAGTTAAATACTCAGAAATGAAGTCATGACTCTCTCTAAGAGGAGTTAGCAAGTTCTTCCCATTGTGGCCTCAGTTGGTCCAAGTGTTTCAAATGTCACAAAAGTGTCATAAGCTCTTACTTTATTCTCATTTATTGTCATTTGTGATTCTCCAAACTGTACTGACATAGAAAAATAATAGTTTACTTTTTATTCCACACATTTTATGTACATGCATATCACAAAATTTCAAAAAGGAAAGAATGCAAAATTAGATACATACACACTTTTTTCTAATAGCTTTATTTGAACATTTGGATAGACATATATAGACATATTTATATATGTATATACATAAGCTAGTGAAGAGGTGCAAGATTACATCATCAGTATTAACACATACTGCAAAGAAAAATAGTGAGGGAGTCAATAAATAATTTCAAAACAAAATGTGTTACAAATTGATCATAATATACTATATGTGTATGCTTTTATTGTTTATCATCAGTCTTAAATAATTTATATATATGTTTAATTCAACCAAAAATAATATATAAAAGACACTTAAAATTTGCTTTGCATATATGAAATTTGTTCATCAAAAGTACAGAATAAAATATATATTTAATATATTAAACTAAATGGTTGTTGTTTTCCAATTTATTAATATTATCTCTAGCCCTAGAGATATACAGTATGACCTATTTGATCTGAAATACATTTCTATATGTCTTTCTGAAAAAAACAGATGAAGAAGGGCAGTTACAAGACAAATGCATAACAGTCTCTGGTTCCATGTCAGAAAATCTAGAGATTTTTGTGTTACATGGATAAATATTATGACAAATCTTGAATGAAGTTGTTGTCTTGTCGCTTAAGTAAATAACTTATACGTCATACACATGTTACGTTTCCTGCGTCATTAAAACAACAAGCCATTCGCAAGCGTAACGGAACGAGCTTTGTCGACGTAACCCCGTTAAGTGCGTAACGTTAACGCTAATACCAGTAGTTAACGCTGTTACTGAATTTGTAACTTTAACCTAACGTTAAACCCACCTGTGTGTGTTATTTACGTTGCAAAGCTAGCGTTAATTTAGCACAGCGTATAAAGCGTTGCCGGTAACGTTAGCGGATGTTAGTTCATTATAGCACAGCTAGCACGTTATGAAATTTTGAGAAAGGGACAGTAGTGGAAGAACATGGTGATGATTCATATAAGCCAGTGTATGCGTGGCGCTAGCCGGGACGAGGTGGCCGAGTGGTTAAGGCGATGGACTGCTAATCCATTGTGCTCTGCACGCGTGGGTTCGAATCCCATCCTCGTCGATATGCTTTTAACTGCGCAATCGCGTTATATTAAAAACACGCTAAAGTCTTTAAGTTTGCAGTGTGATTTTACTTTTGTTCACAGCTGTTGTAACAGCTGTTGTAACAGCTGTGACATATATTACAAAAATAAACAGCGCCACAGTACTTTGTACGCAGTATGCATTATTTCTGTTTAACAGTGCCCCTTAACCACAGTTTCCTTTTAATCATAATTTTATTTAGAATCCTCATCCACTTGATAGCCCTTGTTGTGGTATCCTTGTCCGGTGTGTTCTCTGCTTTTCTCTTCACCACTCCCCTGGGCATCAGCAGGGCATCCCGCCTCTCTGGTGGCTCCATAATGATTCATATTTCCGGCGTAAGGGAGGTGGATCGCCTCTGCCTGTCCCTCAGTGGCGACATCTGCTGCATGCCTACTTTTTTTCTGTGAGTGAGGCAAAGTAAAACAGAGAAATACAGAGAAGTAATCACATATAGTGAACAGTTAAACACAATTTCCTGCTGCCCTGACAAATTGCACATCACATCCCTACAATCGCACAGCTAGGTTTACTTTTTACCACTATACTTGTGTTATTGCTGTTGAATTTTACACTACCTTGTGATCATGATGATACTGATCTATGGCATACTGGTATTTGGCTGCATTCAGTCCAAGTGCACCAGCTAGTCTCTCTCCAAGAAAATCACAAGCTAATTTTAAAAAAAAGACAAAGAAAACTGTGAACATAGTTAAAATAAGTACTCCTGTTTATTCAGTACACTTTAAACATATTTAATTGTCACAATCCGTACTCAGTAGTGAAATCCTCCCAACTAGAATGGCCAAATTCTTGAACGAGAACCTAGGCTGAGAAATAAGAGACGTGACTTCACTGCAACTTAACACTCATCATGTATTATCTCTGTTGTTACCAGTGTCTCACCCTCTCTGTAGGTTCTGTGAAGGGAGGTGTGCTTGGTGACTGCTCCTCTTCCTCTTCGCTGTCCTCCAGCTCCAGAGTTTCGCCGCTGGAGAAGTGGATGATCTTCTTCTGTTTGGACGGGGCAGGATCCTCAAACTGGGTTTCCTGGATTTCCATTACCTGACAGATTGAAGAGGTCTTTACAGAAACTATCATTTGGACATTTGGACAGTTTAATACTGTAAAGTACTTCACACTGTTAACTGCATGTACAGCATGTTATCAGTCTAAAGACGTCTTTATAAACCAACTGCATTTGTCTTGAAACTAATCCACAGACAGCTGCACCTTTGTGTTACCAGAACACAACCTAAGCTAACAAGTTTGTTTGTCTTGCACCATTATTACAACACTTACTTCCTGATTGGCTGTTGTCCGTTCCTCGGATACTATAGGTCTTTCTTTAGCGGTCCAGTGTAACAGTATCGATCCTGTCTTTCACGTCACACCTGTGCCATACCTCAATCCATGCTGACTCTGCTATAGTATGTGGAGAAAAACAACTACAGGATACGGGATCAGTCTTGAAACCTGAGACACCGAATCCAGCAGTGCCAAACCTTATCACAGGCAAGTAGTTAGGGAGCTGCCACTGTAATGCAATCAGTTTCACTCTTGCGCTTGAAGGGGTTGGACATGTTGCATGTTTGTAGAATGTCATGGTACTGCAACTTTAGCTGTATAAAGCTTATTGTTTCCATTATTACCCTTAGATTTGGCCATAAATCAGCCTCACAAGCTCTAGTGCAGTGTGTGGCCTTAACATTTCAAAATATATTTTAATTATGCCAAAAATAAAGCAAGAAGCATGTTTGTAGTTTCATTGTGTGTATTGTGTGATATTTTGTCATGGTTTTTTTTCAGCATTTATCTTCCTCTTTAAGTCTTTTCAGTATGGGATTGCACAGAAAAAAACACAACAAAGAGAAACCCAGGGGCTCCGGAAAGACCCGCAGGACGACGAGCCATAAACGAGGGAAACACGAATTCTGCTCTCTACTAGAAAAAAGTGAAATTGTCCAGTGTTTAGTCTGGGATTTTAAACACAAGCACAACCGGTTATGTAGCAAGACAGTGATCTAAAGCACAGGAGCAAGCCCATCCTGGATGCTCATCCTGACTTTAAACCACTGAAAACCACCTAGTATGGCAGACTTAAAGCAGTCCGGCAAAAGAAGAGCTGGCCAAACTTCCATCACAGAAATGTCAAAAACTCATATAACGCAGATATTTGAAGCACTTGGTGTCAGATGATGGTGCTAAAGGTGGTACAGCCAGCTATTAGGGAGGAAGTATGTCAGTTTTCACAAATGCTTGACTGCAGTTATTAGGTCTAGGGGCAATTGCTCTTTCACATATGACCCGGCAGCTTTTTTCATTATTTAAAAACTGTATTTTCTATTTACTCTGGGGTTTTTTGTGTAATATTAAAATTTTATACTTACATTTAATAAAACAACATGGCAGCAAACGCTTTCTCATACACATGTATAAAGGTGTTTTCACAGACTTACAGTCAAAGACAAGTAAACTCTTTGTGTAAAATCTGTGGAGCTCCTTTAACACACTAAAAGGTAGAAACAAGCATGACTCCTAATATACGTCAGTATACACAACACAAGACATGGAATACTGTGAGTTTTCTGAATGATTTAATACCGTTTGGAATACATTTTACATGAAGGACACCATTAGAGGAAGAAGAATGAGCTACAGGAGTGTACAGTGTAATGATGATCTAACACATCCTTTCAAGAATATCTGCCTTCGAGAGCATTATAAGAGCTAGCACTGGTCACATTGATGCTTTTCGATTCAATCCATCACTCCATATAAAGTATTTTAACCTGCACGACTGAATATAAAGTGCAAACGTGTTACTATGTGCTAGAAAGAAATGTAGAGAGAAGTTAAGCATGCCTGACAGGCTAGCTCAGCGCTCATCTATAGCAACTGATACAGTTCTTCAGCCGCACATTAAATTATTTTATGTTGGTACATTTGTTTTCGAGGAAGGGGATACTACTCAGTACATGTGCAGTCCATACACTGTGTCATCTATTGACAACTCTCAGCAACAGAAAAGCTGACAGGAGTACGCGTCAGTAGCTATTTCGATTTATCCACTGAAAACCAACATCACCAAAAACATATGATTCAAATTACACACAACCATTTACTGTCTACTGCAAGTGTTTTAAGATGTCAACTAAAAAATATCATTACAATAAGAATAGAAATAAATTATAGAACAATACGGGAGAACGTCCCCAAATGGTCACCATCCTCATCCAGTAACAGTAAGTTACTCTCTCTTAAACGAATAGTCAAAGTAAGAAACAGCTACGTCATGTCTGTACAAAAAGAACTACAGTACACACGTCGTGTGATCTAAATTAAATGATTGTAAACTGCTACAGCTAAAACAAACCAGCGTCAGCACATGCAGGCTTGTTAATTATGTCGACTGTCGATTTACATTTCTGTCAAACATCACAGAAATGTGTGGTAAACTAATAAATACAACCAGCTAATTCCAAAATAATTGTTCCACAATTTAAATATAATTTAAACCAATTACTATTAAATAAGTTCAATTTCAAACAGGAAATGTGGCCACAACTATAATGAAATTGCAAGTTCCTACAAACTTCAAAATATAAACTGTAAAATATTTACCGGCAAAATTGGCCACAATTGTAATTTATTTAGCAGTTAGAGTTAAACAGGTCTGATATTTCCATATATTTACCTGCAAATTAATTAAGACAATATTTAGTACTGTGAAAGCAGCAGCAATTATAAGATACATTTTTGTATTGTATCTTGAGAGTAATGTCAATTATGTTTACTTACACTAAAACTTGGTATTAAAGAAAATTATAGTTTGTTTTTAGTAAATTTGCTTGTTTTCTCCAAAATGTTTCTGTTGTTTTGATTTATTGCAGCGATTGGGTAATTATATACACAGTAAATAACTAATTTCATTTGAATTGTGTTCAAATTAACAGGTAATTATATGAAAATGTCAAAAATATTTTACACTAATTTGTTGCAATTTCATTTCAATTTGGAACAATTAATGGGTAACTATTATGTAATCAGAAAGCAGTAATTTACTGTTAATATCTTTTATAAGGAACAAGTATCTGCTTGAAATATATTCCAATGATTTAAAAGGGTCTTTAGATTACAGGCTGATTGTGGGAATACAATTTTCTACATTTACTCTTATGGTAAACATTAAAAATAAAATGCTTTTGTACTACCGACCTTTTATCATTTACTAGGTTTAACAGGCCAACTGTCACTATTTTAGTCATCTATCAACAGGCCAGAGCACGCCTGTGTCAAAAGGGTTAAAACACAGACACTTGTGTAAGAAGACACAATGAACATGTTTACAGCCAAAGGCACCATTAATAGCACTACATTACCCACAAGGCTCATTTTTATGATCTGGAACTAATTTAAAGCAATCTGTTCAGTGGACGTGTGGTTATTAACCATAACCTGACAGAAGACTTAATATTTCAGTAATATTTCAGGTTTACTTCATGAACAAGCTGTTTGTGTTAAAGGTCTGAAGTGAGAGCTGTTGAGTCCTGTGTTATGTTTAACTGGCTCTGGAGTAAATTCTGAGTAAATGCACTGATAATGGCTGTCAGACCCAAATACAGCACACTTTTCAGCAATAATGTGAAACATCATGGATTAATATTACAAAAAAAATAATTTTTTTCTCTGATAGTCTACATGGAAACAAGTATGGATGCCAGCATGTATAACGGTACTGCAGCATGAGGTTCACCCTCTGAGAGTGTTTAGGAGATGACGCAGCCTGTGTCCTTCTGAGGCTTCAAATCCGGCTCCTTCACTGGTTTCACCTCCTCTTCCTTGGGTTTGGCCTAGAGTTAAAACACAAAAACCCATTTAAACTATTGAACCTAACTTTTGTTTTTGAGCGTGTACTGTCATCTAGACGTCACAACATCTGTTTATTATTAATGGGACAGTTATAGCTGTGGTTGAATAACCTATGAGGTAAGATGTAGCACCTTGTCATTTTTGGGTCCTCTGGTTAGGTCGAAGGTGGCATAGACTTCAGCAGTGCACTGCTCACTGAGAGGCGGCATCTCGAAGATGACTGGCTCAGCCAGGCCGTAGCTTGCCTTCAACTCTAGCTGGGGCGCCTCAGCTGGGACCTTATGGAAGTATCTGATGAAATATGTCCAGAGAATTTTAAAGAGGAGCAGTCAAGAGTAGATTTGGACAATGTTGAGCTCTGCTACTTATATCACAGGGTTGCACAAATCAAAAAAGTTACATCTGTGCTATACAATATGTATGTTGTTTCTAGCACCTGTGTGCTTATCAGACTATGATTTTGTGAGAGGATGACTACACAAAAAAAAACGGTGCCTGGATGTAAAATTACTGTAAAATAACTCTAAAAACAAGATGGCTAAATTAATTAATTCCTTAGTGTGTTTAGATTAGCTTTACTCAGCCAATGCTACTGACTCCTACGGCTAAAATGAACTCAATTCACTCAATTTCCACCTTTTATACTGACTAACACAGATTGGATTGATTATTAAACTAATAACCTTCAGCAACAGGATCAGCCTCAACCCTTCTCTGAGCTTTGGAGTTCTCTTAGTTCCTTAATAAAAGTTTCTCACAGCAGCTTTACGACTAGATCTCAAAAGGAAACTCTTAGCTAGGAACGAGACCCCTTGCGGACAAACAAAATCTTTTGTGAACAGTATTTGATTCTACACGCACGCATGTGTGTATCTGCCCTGACAGACTCACATGAAGCCATTTTCTCTCTGACACTTCTCCAGTGTGTTTTTAATGACACCGCCTAGCTTGAGAAAGAAGAGCTGCTCCGAAGGCTTGGCCGTGGTTCCCGGGCCCTTGGTCTGACGATACTCTTTACACAGCGCCTCGGCACGGGAGTAACCTGAACACAGATGTCAGGAGAGATTCTGGCAGTTAGTTCACGAAGAAGCGAGAAAAAACCACAGTTTCTCATTACATGATAAGATGTGCCCAAAATAGAGCAGAACACAAACACACAGGAAGCATCTGTATCACGACCTGCAAGTAGTTTGTTATGCAACAGTAAACCAGTTGAGCTATTTGCTGTGGTGCAGTTAAAAAACTGTTTAATATACATACATTTTTCTGCTTCCTGGAGAGATCTTATAGCCTCCCCACACTTGTCGCTTGCCAGCAGTGTTTGCCCGTTGTAGCAGTACGCCTGCAAACACAGGATAATTACAGGATGATGCATATAGTCGTTTTTTTAACACACACAAGTTAACACACTAACACAACTTTATTTATGATTCCTTTATGAACCTCCAGGATGTGCATGAACTCACGTAAGCCATGTAAAAGTGCTGCTTTAGCTGAAAGTACTTCCTCCACTTGCTGCTGCACTCTGGCTCCAAGGTGTTTAGAGTGTGGTCTGCAGACAGAAATATTGACTTTTATTATAAAGCAGTAGGAGCATCTGCTAAAGTCATTCAGTGGGTACTGTAAAACTGTAATTTACTGTAAGTTTAGAAATACTGACCAGCCTTTTGATAGAAATTTG
The DNA here is from genome assembly GCA_034779795.1 of Ctenopoma multispine. Lineage (NCBI taxonomy): Eukaryota > Metazoa > Chordata > Actinopteri > Anabantiformes > Anabantidae > Ctenopoma > Ctenopoma multispine. Next base: position 3,172,667 of record JAUYWH010000016.1, read on the forward strand.
CAGTTTCAAATGCCAGCGCTGCAATGAGTGTGGCGTTGTGCTTCAGCTCAATTGCTCTGGCGATTGTCACTGTAAGATTGAGACGACACATCAAAGAACTACAATACAAGTTAAGAAACAGTTGGAATCACTGGGCCTTGTGAGTAATTGCATCCCAGCATCTTTTGTTGTGTGTTATTTTATATCCAGTACTGAGACTACTTAATATGAAGCCTGTTTGCTGTTAACTGCTTGCAGGTTCCTTTTTTTAGTCCTTGATTTTTCAACAATTGTAATGTTAAATTCAGATTAAGATAAGCCTTCACAGCCAAATTCTCTAAATGTCACATTATACAAGCAGAGTTAAGAATAGTTCTGTTAAAGAACAGAAACTTTACTGAGCATTACAGTGGCTGGTATGATGCTGAAAATGTGAATACTTTACCTTCTTGTGCTTCTGCTTGACACTGAATAATGTAAGCATCAATCACTCTGGGTTCCAGGTCTCGTCCCTTTTCCGCCGGGGTGATGAGGCGAGGGATGTGGACCTCCTGCAAGAAACACACCAGAGATTTACTTCTTTTAATGTATTATTAGTATTTGTGTTTGACAGACTGTTATAACCGGACTGAACTGTGTGTGCTGAGGAGGTAAAGCAACAGGATGTGCTGCTCTTTCAGGGCGTTGGGTAAAAATCCCCATGTTGTAGCCTTTTACATTTTAGAGCAACAGGTGGCAGGTTTGCTTAGTGAAACTAACTGTAAGGAATTATCTGATAAAGACATCTATTTTTTAACATACAGAATATTAATAGCAACAACATCTGCGCTAATATAAACTTATTCAAATAAATGGCCTATTTTTTACACAGAACAGATCTTAGTGATTTAGTTTTTAGCAGAGGAAAAGTACATAGGAATAAAAAAAATTGTAAGACTCTTTGTAAGAATTGTGATCACAGCACAAAAATATCAAAAACCCACAGCTGGATGAAAACAAAGGGAGAAGGAGACTTCTGTAGAGGCCTGTAGACGTACTACACCTTGAGGTTTTTGAATATCCCAGCAGCAATCTTCAAGCTCCGGTGAACGTCTTTTGCTTCATCTTCTGTTATGCTATTAAACAGGGAAACAGGAGGGAAACTAATTTATAATATAGTAACAAAGCAATTTACACATTTTAAATACTGGATTAATTCATGTAAGATTGATTGAACACCAATTGCTGCAACAATGTAGACAAAACAAACCCACATACTTTTCTTTCCCTGCTAGCCTCGAGGCAAACTTGGTGTACCAGATGGCTACATTGAAGGCCATAGAAACCAGTTCAAAGACTGCATCCTGCTGGGCACTGAAAGGACAGACAATGGTTTACTGACCCACGCTGTTCACTTTATTATTAGTCACAATGTCTAATGTAATGAAATACAGCTGTTCTGAAAGAAAATTTAGCAAATATTGCAGTACTTCTTGATAAGCAAGGTTGGAAACTTGATGCGCAGCTGGTGGCCAGCTGGTTTACTCGGAATTGAATCTGAATATGTGCTTTAGTGCATCCTAGCTCTTAGCTAAAGCATCATTCCATCACTCAAATAGGAAATAAATGTTTTTGCATGTGAAGACGCCTAATAGAAGATTGGAAGAATGTATCTCTTTTTTCTACCTTGGTGTGTTTCCTTGTAAAGTATCAGTCCACTTGAAGTTCTGGATGAACCTCATCTTGTTCTCCTGTGTAGTTCCATCCAAGGGTAAGATGAAGCCTGTTTTATCATAAACATAATATTTATGATTTTAAAATGTCAAAGTTAGCAGACACAGCAAAGGAAACACAAATTACAATAATTAAACTGTGTAAAACTGCAATGAATGTTCACTACATACAGTAGGTAACTATTTTTTCAGTCACTGTATTTTACGAAGTTCATTAAGTATACAAATATGAAACAGTAGTATAACGAACAGGCTTTAAACACCTACTTCTCCCTTTAAGTATTTGAAGGACTGAAGAAAATATTTTATGACTATATTATATACAGTATATTTTCTGTATATCAGCCTGTTCCTTATTTAGGAATGTGGCTCTGTGCTGCCTTAGTCCCATCAGATGTCTAGTACATTGTTTTTTTGTATTTAAAGAGCTCATATTATTCCCCTTTTCAGGATTAAAAATAGGTCCCTGGAGTCTGCAAAATGTTTGTATACTGCATAGAGGCACATTTAAAATGCCGTTATAATGATGACAGATAAACATGCTACTTTACCACCATCCAATCCACTACTGCCAGAAAAATAGCTTTACAAGTTCCACACCATGTCTCTGGGACACTCTGACTGTCTTGCTGTGTAATTACCAATATACTCCTGCTCCTGAGCATGAGAGTAGACTTAGCCTTAACATAAGCCACATTAGCCATGTAGCATTACTGTGCACCTAGTGTAGCTACATTCAGTAAGCTAAACCAGTAGACAAGTCAAAACACTTTGTATTCAAACTGACGTGACATCCACGTTTGTGATCTAAACGTTTAGAATCAGTCCATCTTTGACCTTCACTGTTGAAGTGAATTCAGCACAAACACACACACACACACACACACACACACACACACACAGCTGTGAAAATGTATTCACCCTCTTCAAGATTTTTGCTGCTACCGTTTTAGTGTCTTCAGAGTGAGTCTGCTGCAGCAAGAAAAAACAATAGTGGCCTGCAAGTTATTGGCCAAGGTTTTTGTGGACGGTGTTTGGGGCCAAGCCTGGAGACAGACTATGCTCCTGATACTCGTAAGGATGTCATTTCGAGCACACATTTTGAATGGACCATTCAAGGACTGGTTTCCACAAAACAGGAAAATGTTAAAAAAATAAAAGGAGTAAGTGCACTCCTGTCTTACTTGACCATAAAATGACCATAAAGTGGATTTCACATGATATGAGCTCTTTAAGCTTTTTCGTATTTTTAGGTGTGACTTCACTATTGTGATGATGGGTGTCCATATTAAACCATGGCAAAGTACTTAAGCATTCAACAACATTCCTAATCTATATAGTATCTTAGGAATCTTTCAGAACTCCACTAGATTGTAAATAATGTTCTGTGTGTAGAAGCACGTTTGACTTAACAGTATGTTATAATGACTGACAACTACATGTAAACTAAAACCCTTGAGAGACACATATGGAAACTAAATTATTTTCAGGAGTGTAAACACACCTTGTAGCAGGGAGAAGTATGCTTCAGTGGCGTTTTTCATTATCTCAGGGTTGCAGGTGACATCAGTAAACATCTCCAGGAGTCTTGCCCTGGTTGTCCTCAGGTCACTGAATGTGTCAAACATAAAGTCTTCAGCTGATGCTCTACATTACACTAATTATTACAGTATTCAGACTAATTATATTCAACAAGTCATTGTTGAATATAATTTGATATAATAGAATTTTGAATCACAAAGCCACGAAAGTGATCATGCGACAGTAATTATAGCATGCCACTGATACATCACATCATCATGAGAACAAAAAGACTTAACACGAGCAATGTACCAGAGCAAGCTACGTAATCATGATGAAAGTCAGTCCACACTGATAACACTGTTCACGGTGTATTCAATGGAGATAAGACGTACTTGCATATCTTATTGGCAGCGGGGCTCCCTGCCACTCCATAAAAATTAAAGGACACAGGCGCCGTTGCCTTCAGAGGGTTTCTGTGAAACCAGTGTGCCATCTTCTGAATGAGGACACACCTAGCGTCTAGGCAGAGAAAAATACAGTTTGACAGGCAGTTAATTAATTTGTTATGTGCCCTGTGTTAACACATGTTGGATATAATAAAATGGGCTGCCTCCAAAATGAGTAATAGCAATGTATTTCTTACATAGGCAACATTAGCTGCTAGTTTATATGGCATCTCGGCTAACGTCAGCGTAGCAATAGCAACTCGCTAGCGGCCGTGTTAGCTCACTCTTATGTTACACTACTTTCCACTTCCCAAAAGTTCCTGAACATTTTATACAAAGCCTGTTACGTTCCTTTGGGCTGGTATAAATGATTGTAATAATATTTTCCCTGTTTTCAACAAAGCTCCATTACGTAAGCTATGGTGAGCAACAGCTAACAGCTAAGACAAAAGTAAACACAATAAACGTGCGACAAACCGACTTATTATACAGCCAAATAAATTGAATTGAAATGATTGAAATATGTTATGTCGTTAACACGACGTAATACTACCGTGTACCTGTCGTTACGCCGCGGTAGAATGTGGTTTGAGAGTCCTTACAGAAAGTCTGACACTGACAACAACTTACTTCCGGAAATAAATACGGAGCAGACGCTGGCCAATCAAAATCGGAACGTTGGGTCACATGACGTGGCCCGGAAATTACTCCATATCGTCAATCTGCTTTTGTTCCATGTTCAAGAGGCTTAACAACACTTTAACACTGTTTTTAACAACTGTCACAGATATTGACTATTAGAATCAACTTTAAGTTAAAGTAAATTAAAAATAAATTATAGGCTGCAGCTAATTCCAGGAAATCTTCCCATCCATTAATTTCTATATAAAGCACTCTAACATGTAATGTTACCTTTAAGTGTTACTTTTTTTTAACCAATCCATCCAAGAAACATTTTAAAATTATAATTTTTTTATTTCCCCCCATTTGGCAAACATTAAGTGAACAATGCATTTCAAGTGATGACCAGAAAAGATCATTAAAACAAACAAAAAATGGTTGGTCTCATTCTCAATTGTGCATCTCACGAACTGAAAAAAAAGAAAAGAAAGAAAATCGACCACAACAAACACATACATCAGAGGAAGTCGTTTTTACAAAGCACATCTCTGTAAATAAACAAAACTAGGAATTTCTATAAAGGAATATATAAGGCATCCTATCAAATTATCTGGGGTCACTGACACCTGTATAAGCAACAAAACACAATAATTTAATTATTATAATTAAATTATTGCACATACATGATTTTTTGTGAAATCAGCATTTATACATGTTAGGACAAATAATCCTTGCTTTAAAGTACTATGTCCACAACATTGTTCTGGGTTAAAGAATAAGGCACTTTTGCTCAGCTTGAAGACAATATCATCATTATGCTATACTCACATTAGTATAATGTTTTCTCCCCCCGTTTTGCATTGTAAAAAGGCTATGTCAGCTACATATAGGTTGATATTGTCTTTCAGTTCACATTGATGATTTTTCATTTGGTTCCTCCATCCCAAAATCAGTTTTAACAAAAGAAGGTGCCATATACATAATAACGCACAATCACGTACAATCGTGGTGTTTACAGAATGCAAACTGAACAAGACTCCAAAAGATCACTTTGCTGCTGTCAGAAAGCAAATATGCACTGACAAACAAAAATAAAAAAAAAAAGAAATCAATATCAAGCTTTCGTTGTTGCAACCAGGGAATGAACCCATGTTGAGCAGAGGACTGACACATGGAGTCAGTCGACCTCCCCCCTCAGAAGAGCAGCCCTGGTTGTCACAGGCAGAAAACCGAAGAGTGCATTCAGTAACACGAACTCTATTATGTGTACAGTCTATGCTACAAAACCACTGGTCCTCAGTAAACCAGTGCTAGATTGTCATACACATTTTGATTAAACCTCTACATAACGTGCCATTTTACTTTTGCAGTTCAACTGGTACCATAAACAGCACATGTAAACCTGTTTCATAAAAGCACTGTGAGACGTTAATTCAACAGACACGCTGAATTTGTTGTAAATAAACATGATCCTATTCTCATTCAAGGAAATTTCAAATGATTGTATGTATATGCAGACGATTTACTGTCTCTTCCCACAGCTGTGCAGTAAATCTTGGCTTGTAAGACACCTGGAAATACACAAACCTGATGAACTGAAATATAACAGTATGACTCAGCTTAAACACATTATACACAACGCAAGAATCCAGAAAGTCTTTGGCAATTGTGCAGCTTTGTTGATTTTAAAAAATATTTAAATGTCAGAAGGTCTCTAGTTGTGTACAAACAACAACCTTGGCTCCATTTGGTCCTATTCCTTGGAAGACCGTGCTGAAGGAAAAAATAAAACCCACTTAAAGTGAAAAGGCAACAAATTATAGCCTCTAAAACCCTGACAGGTTGTGTACATCTCCGCATAATACCCAGCTAACACCCCATGATACATTAGAGAAAAGTTCAAAGACGTTTGACGTAGTTATTGCATAGAATGTGGTCCCGGACGTCTCCCCATCCTCCGTTCTTCATGTGCACCTTGTGCTCCACTGCTTCTGCGCCATTTAGAACAAGAGACGGTGGGAATAGGTCACTCATGGCTGATTGCAGGCCCTCCTCGACCCTCTGCGATGCCCATTCTGGCCTGCAGTTCTCCTTCTGGTGAAGGCCACAGTCTCCTGTGTGGAGGACCCTGGAGCCCTGTGCTACGAGCACTTTGAGGGGCTTTGATATGCACGTTCCCGAGAGGTGCTGCAGGGTCCAGTCCCAGTTGTAGTCGTCGTATGTGCAGAACTCGTTGCTGCAGCCCACCAGCTTATAGTACACGTCCCTGGAGATTCCCATGCCAATGTTGTGTTTCGTGGACATCCAGCTAGTGGTCAACACCTTATTAGAAAGTCTGGTAAAATCAGAGAGGCCATTGTGGTTACCCAAAGCCAGCATGTCACAGTCTGGGCAGCTGTTCTTCCTGAACTCTATCACCGATTTATAGAAATGGAAAAAGTCAGGTAAAATATAGTTGTCCTCCTCCAGAAAGATAACAAAGCCACTGTATCCCTGCACGGCGTGCACCCGCTCCCACACGAAGTGCAGTTTCCACCACCAGTGATGTTTGGTCTGCGTGATGAAGGCTTCTCTGTAGTGCCCATAGGAGTCAGGGTGTTCCGCGTTCAGGCACTTTGTTGTGAGAGCGTCGTCCTTGGATATGTCTCGAGGGCAGTCACGTGGATCCTGCCCAGGAAACTCGCTGGGATACAGCTGAGTGCTGAAAGGGAAATAAATCTGCAATACTTTGCAAAAAGGTATCCTTTGCACAATGGTGTTTATTTCCTCTGAAAAATAGTCATGGCTAAAGATAAGAAGAAAGCTGTGCACCTCACTAGCTTTCTCCAGAGACTTGATGAGCAACCTGAGGTATTCTGGCCTGTTGTGGACCTGCACAACCAGCACCAGCTGCGGATCTCCTGGAAACTTATCAGCATTGTGAACAAACTGTTTGTAATTGGCGTTGTATACGGATTTAGTCAATTCTCGCAGAGAACCAAAGTTAAGCTTCACCGTTTCACCAAAGTCCACATTGACCTGGAGGTCGTTAGTATGTCCACGTATGTCACTGTCAGAAACTACTAATACACGTGTTGACAACAAGAGAATCGCTACTACTAAAAAGACACCCAGCAGCGCCAGCAGATACCTCCTGAGCAGCCGCAGCCTCATTTTCTTCAAGCAGAACCGGACTCACTCTGGCAAACGACGGACAGCGACGACTCCCATTCACCGTGTCACGCGCGCGGTCATCGTAAGCTGCTTGTCCTCGCGCGCCCAACTCCTCATACGAACAGTCGCGTGCCTCCGTTTACGTTCGTCGACGCTCGCGGACTTTTCTCGTCTTCCCGCTGTGGAAACCGCGTCATTTGTCAAACAGACGCTTCTCGCCAACACCTGTGGCGGGTGAGGGGGAAACACACAAGCAGAACAAAGCGAACCGTGAGTGAGGAAGTATTTCATATATACAAAAGTGACGTGTTAACTCGGACTTAAAGTGAAGCGGACTTTAGTCTGACTTACCCCCAAAACTAGGAGCAATGTGTCAACACTCTCTCACCAGGAAGGAGATGATGGGACTATGATTCACCTCAGTAAAAAAAAAAAGACTGCTGACGTGTACGATCCAGCCAACTGGAGAGAGACAGTGAGCTCCTGCTCGACGAATCGTTGTCCAACCTATAGTCGTGTAATATGAGAAGGAAATGTAAAACAGGCACCATTCAAATAGTCGTTTCTGTTGTTATAAACTAAGTTTATAAAAAGCATATGTAAATATTTATTGTAGTTACCTTTGAGTCAAACTAACGATTTTAGACTCACTATACTGATATTAATGTCATATATTTATAAAATAGCTGTTTTCTGTATAGATACCAAACTCACATACTTGCAGCTTTTCCTTATATGCCCTTTCATGCTTAGTAATATTATACCATACTAGATATTCTTTCCTCTACTCAACAGTCTCGAGAGAAATAATGTATTTTTGTATGCAACAAAAAATATTTGACAGCTTTAGTTATTTTACAGGTTAAAATTTCTTCCTTAAAAACACATTAAGACTTTCTAAAATATATTTTTTAGGATCTACTAACTACAGATACAAAAGAGTTTGTCAGCTGTTGACGGGCAGATCATGGTTTTTTTTGAAAACCAGTCAGTTAAGTACTATATTTGTTATAACTTGTATAACAATACAAAATTAGTTCCACCTCACTAAACTGCAATAGTATATTGTTGTTTACACAGTTGAGTGAGTATTCAAATGAATTTACAAAGTATCTAATTACGTTTTCCTGATTAGACATATTTTTGAGTATTTTCAAAGGAGGACTTTGACTTATATTGGTGTAATTTTAATTATGGTACCAGTACTTTACTTTTACTATCAGTTACTTTTTAGAAGTTGTTCTGCTGTGTGAAGAAGGTTCCTTTTCCTCAAAAGTTGCCAGTTCCGGTTTGACTGGTTGAAGTGGAATCAGTCCTGTTGTTACGAGTGTCACTGAAACACATAACAAAAGGGTTGTAATGTAAACTACATGACTGGAAAACCTGATACCCCTGCTAGGAGGGGACAACATGGAACTAGAGATACTGGGGCAGGAGCTGCAATAAATAGGATACTGGCTTTGGAGAATATGTGTGCTATTTTTAAGTCGCGTGTAACATGATTCAGTGATACTGCAGTGATGATACAAATGTTTTGTTTTCTACATTTTAATATAGTGAGTAGGTGACAATGATGAACTCTTCTATCCATTAATATCACTATATGCTAATCACTATGAGTTCTTTTTTTGAAAATCAGTTAAGAAGCTGTTTAGTATGGAAGCCCATTTCTGCCATTAAAAAGAAATTCAAAATTGTGAGAAAGATTTTAAGTAATAAGTCACAAAAATGATTTAGAAAGTTGTTATTATGAGCATTTTAACTACATCATTTTGACAGTCAAAATATAATTTATCTCATGTTTTGCAACCTATTACATCATAATTTTAAGTTAGTAAGTCAAAAGTTTGACTTTTTATTTCATAATTACAATTTAGTAACAAAACATTTCAATTTAGTAAGTTGATATTTGGACTTTTTATCTTATACGTTTGATTTAGAAGGTGTCTCGATGCATGCTCAGTAATCCAGGTAAGGAAATCCTAGAAATTTTATTCTGTTCATCTGGACAAGATTTTTTTAGTCAGAGAAATATTTCGAAACTCATCCAAGTTTCCTCTTCAGTCTCAACTGATTGATTTTATTTAGAAGGGCAATTTCTTTTTTCGTCATGACAAACTTTTTTCTTTATCCTATTCTTCTAGAGGTGTAAATGGCCTTCTATAGTTTAGCAATAAAAGAATGGAATTTTTTGTAAATATAAATAGTAAAGTAAATATCTGACATATGAAAGTACTGAATTACAATAGTGAAAAAATGAACGCTTTGTTTGCTTTTATCAGCATGGTATTCTTCATTATACATTACATTTTCCAGCAGTGGTGGATATAAAAGTGCAGTGATAGCAGTAACGAAGACCTGGAAAGAGGACAAACTAAACAAACACACAAGATACATATCCCAAACACATCATTCACACATCTGGAGAAGGAGAACACACAGAAGGGGAGAGTGAATCAGGACGACATGAAACAAGAGACAGAGCGAAAGAGGGAGACACAGGAAGAAGCAGAGACTCCAGGAAACAAAGATCCAGATCCAACTCAGTGGAATGAGGTACCAATAGCCAGGAGGGGGAGAGAGGGAAGGGAAGAGGAGAGAGTTAAAGAGCCTGGATTTATTGTTTTGTTATGGTAGATTAATGGAGTCTGAAACCAGAACATGGTATGTTATTATGATATGACATTTGATAGTTAAGTTAAGTTAACCTCAACCACTTATTTGAAGAATGCACATAACTGGCTCTTGTTAAAAGTGCCATTTTCTTTTATAATCACCTTGCTGCTGACTCTCACGGTCTACTCATGGTTAATCAAGCTGCAGCTCTGTTGGCCTGTTGTTGCTGAGGAAGCTGCACTACTTCCTCCAGATAATACACACAGACCAAGTACGTGATCCAGTACAATAAATTGTCACACTGCCTGAATATTTTAATATTTCAGTGGCCTAAAAGGTCAGGGAAAAATCATTGACATCTGTTCATATTTTTCATGGTTTGTGAGATCTTGGCATACATGACTTATATCAGACATGCACATTTGTTACAAGATTTTGTCGACAACAGCAACATGAATTCAACAGCAAAGTTTGAAAAGGAAAAGAAAGATGGGAACTGGAGTTGAAAACAGTTATCTCAGAAAAGGAAAAATCAAAGCATCTCTGGTCATAAATTAAAAGAAAATCCAAATCAGATCGAAAACTTTTGCATATTTTTGGGAAGGATTGTTACTAGTGAGGAGACATTTCACATACACTTGCTTTGGACAGCAACCTTTTCCACACTTTAATGTGTTAAACATTTAATCTGAGATGGATGAAATGTTTCGTACAATAAACCATAATGACAAAGTGACAACATATTTTAGAGTTTCCTGCAAAAAATGACAGCATAAAGTCTTTCATGAACATGTAAAAGTAAAGCTTGCTGCAAATGTGCAGAAAAAAGGGTGGTGTTATTTTTACTTGTGTTGTGAGATCGTCTTGCCTCCGTCATGCTTGACGGAGGCAAGACGGCTCCACATGGCTGAACCAACTACACACTGCATCATCCACAGATATATGAAGTGTAGAGCTTTGTCTGAAAGAAGACGTATGTCACTCTAGGAGAGTGAAACAATTTACTATAGTGCACATAATAAAATGTAAATAACAAAGATGGTTGGAGATGCTGCATATTATGCAACTTAAAGTAAGTTAGTGTATCAGTATAATGTGCCAAATGTTGGGTGAGCGTTCATAGTGAAGCTCAGTATTCATGTTAAATAATGTTTTGACTTGTCATATGCCCCTTCAGGGGGTATCGGCCTATGTCATTACACTGTAAATCTACCATTCTCTCCCCCTGACCTAACATGCTTTTAAATCCTACACTTATCAGAGAGCAGACACTATGCAGCTGGATCTTAACCTATTACTTAATTAATGGAGATGTCTTCTTAATACCGTGGCCAGCTCAGTAGTCCAGATGTTACCACTGCCTTTTCTGGCTCTGCTAGTGTACTCATACGGTATAATATTTGTTATAAAATCAGTACTTTAAAAGCATAAACTGTGTGCCTTTAAAGCATATTTGAATCCCATCCTAATCCAAGTGAAGAGAAGATACTTCATGACTGACCGGAGCCTGTTTTAAACATGATAAAAAACATGTTTTCTTTCTTTCTTTCTTTCTTTCTTTCTTTCTTTCTTTCTTTCTTTCTTTCTTTCTTTCTTTCTTTCTTTCTTTCATATTTAGTGCAGTCTTATAGCAAGATGTCCAAATATATTGTGGTGTGTTTTTTGTTCATATGGGAAATCCATCGAAATCTATAGAACAAAATATAACTTCACATCAGGATGTGGGTTTGTTTTCATTGTGTCAGCATTTCCCAGGCTTTGGTCCTGCCTGGTCTCTTTGCAGCTGGTCTTTCTCATGTCTTATAGCAAACCCCTTGTGTAGCATCAACAGTCCTTTGAGCCTGGACCAGAAAAAAACTTCCCATGCTTCTATGTCTTTCGCTAACCCGCAATTCACATTAGATTTAGTCACACTTCACCATGCTACCTGATGTTGGTAAAACATGGAAATGGCTCTAATTTGACGTTCTGTGCAGCTTCAGTTTAAATAAAATACTGTCTGAAACACTTTTGTTTTAACCAGTGGCCCCCATGGGGAAGCTTTGAGACTGTGCTGTGGCTGATGGGGCCTTAAGTCTCCTTCCACTCCATTTCATTTCTCTGAAGCTTTATACAAATCTTGTCATTAAAGTAATGAAGTACTTAGAAATGTTTTTCTTTCCAGCATCCCTGGCTAGAAACACAAAGAGCAGAACCAACCATCATCACTCATCATGTTTTGTCTTTTTCAGTTTCCATGGGACTGTTTCTGTTTTTGTTCTAATTTGATTTATGTTCCTGCTTTACTTCAGGGAGGCAGTTCTCAACATGGAACTTTCACTGTCTGCAGAGAGACGATGCAAATCATGGCAGCTGTTAGCACGTGCCTGAAACAGACTTCAGTAAATGATGTGCTGATTATATTATCTGAAATGCATGTATGTTTTTCTCATAGTCAACGTAGAAACTAAATGATGAGTAGCATATGTTTGCACATCTCTAAAACTTACTCAAAGCCAGTACTAGACTGAGGGTTCTTACATCTATGGCAGGTCAGCTCTGCGTGCACTGAAGCAGAAAAAAGCACCTGGTGTTTCCAGATAAAGACTTTGGATAGAGAATACACAGTATGAAAAACTCATTACATATAACAGATGTTTACAGATGAACCTAGCCTGTCCGTACAAGTGTCTTCAAGTACCTGTGCTGACTGTACTTTTGCTTAGGCTGAAGTTGGATGGAGCTATGATAATGACTAAGCAATGTCACCAACTCAGTGTACACATTTGCGTGTATAATAAATAACAATCAAGACAATGTAGTTATCTGCTTTAATTCACAAATGTAATTTGAAGAAAAAAACGATCAGCATTGACAAAATGCCTAACTGGGTGAAGCATGAAGGTGGGAATTCTTTGTGGGTTGTGTAACAATCAGAAGCACAGATCAAGGACATAATGTTTTTCACTCTGTATCAGCAAATGCAACATGCAAATGTTCATCATGCTGACTGCAGAATATTTGCATCACTAACTCTCTTAACTACTACTACTTAACTATCTTAAAAAAATCAGAATATCTAGGAGTATCAATGTATTTAGTGAGGAAATAAGACCAGATCATAAGAGCATTCAAAACTATTGTTAACTAGGATTGGTCCCCCCCCCCCCCCCCCCCCCCCAAGAGCACACTGAGAGCAAGATGTCTAACAATCCAGAAGAAGAAGACGGGTTCATAAAGAACCCTGGGGCAATATGTAGGAAACTTAAGGCCTTGATCAATGTTCATGAGTCCACATTTTAAAACCTTTGTCTATAATAGGAAGCTGTGTTGTTCCTGTGAAGCTAATTTGCCACATCTGCCATTAACTGCAAAACTTATTCTGAGTCAAATGCTCCAAATGGATGAGTCATATGCGACTCATTTACTGGGTGCAGTTGTTTGTTGGAGCCACTGGGTGGTAGCAGTTGACTAGAGAAAACCCAATCATTGTTTCTTTTACTTTTACTTTTAACCAAAGACACAAGAGATCAGTTTGTTATATACATATGTTGTTGTATATTGTATCTCATTGAACTACATAATCATGGCATAGTGTCTTATCAGTGTCTGCGTTCTTGTCGATCCATTCAAACGGCCCATCTTCATGTCCAAAAAGGCTGAAGGTCCCTGTGTGTCTTTATAACATACCACACACAACAGCTTTTTCCAATCTCAAGTTGGATCAGAACCTCATCCAGCAGGCTCTGAACAAATATTGCTCTTTATGAGCTGCCGATGGCTCCATAAATTCTTTTTTTTCACAAACCAGAGCACGGAGCCAAGAGCAAGCACTGCAGAACAGTGACTTAACAATAATAAACAAATGGCAAGAACCAGTATACATCATCAACCCCTTTTACACGAAGACGGAGCATCCATCTGCATACTGCATGCTTAAAAAGTACAACTTGTCCTCATCCTCGAAACCAAAAAAACCCAAATGTGGAATCAATCAATAGATGGCATCAGCTCTCCTCCTCTGGAGTGAAGTTAGGGCACGAACCATTTTTCATGTTAGAATGCATGCTATTTAAGAAGTCATCCATGTGGGATACAGAACAGTTACATTTGACGATATTTTTAAATATTAAGTTTAATTTTTATAAATAGAAGTTATGTATTTCATTTTTTGTTCTGGTGGTCAGCACACAGTTGCTGTTTCAATATTTTTTGGAGGATATGTTGCTAAAAGAATAAACTTGGTTTACAGGGATAGAGACAGAGTTTGAAATTTATAAGTTTGAAAACTTATAAAAGCCCACCATACACAATGTGATGTAAATGATGGTTCTTGGCTGATATATTGATCCACCTGGTTTATCAGTGGCTCATTATCCCTCTAGAGTTTTTGTTTTAAATGACTGATACGTGTCATTTTGTCTCTGGTTTGTGAAGATTTAAGGATACCATTATAATTTAATGGTATTCTTTGTACAAATTTCTCTGAGTTAACTGGATGTTCCACCATGTCACAGGATGCGGTCTTCTTTCTGCACCGATAAGATAATTGCAGGTCCAGATTCATTTTACTGAGTTTTCTTTATATCCGATGTTTTGTTGGAATGTCACAGAGCTCAGTTTTCTGTACAAGGCCTGATTTTATTTAGTTCCTCTTCTTTTAGCTGTCTTTTAATTTTGACTGCCTGGCAAACAAATTTAATCCACTGATTATTGTATTGTTTTTTGGCAGCAAACAGATGTGTATGAATTAATTCCACCAATTGAAAAGATTCACAGTTTTCTCCAAAATAACCTGAAACTGACAAAAGACAAAAATAACAACAAAATAAATAAAAATCATATTTGACTGAATATTGGGATTTAACAGAATGTTTACATTATTTAAAATGGAAATAAAATGGTCTGGACAAAAATAATGGGACCTGTAATTGTATATTTTGTTGCATAACATTTAAAGAAAAGAGAACAAGATAGATTTCTAGAAATAAAGAACTGGTGAATTCAGTCAGAGCTTTGCTCCTGACTACGGGCACAGTGGACCACTCTTCTGATCAAACTGCTCCAGCTGTCTCAGCTGTTCTTTCTACAGATGTTCGAGAAAGTCACTGCAGAATAGTTCAGTGGCACTGGGTGCTTTTAGCTGCATATTTTGGATCAGTTTCCAGTTGGAGAATTGGAATTGGCCTGCAACTACGACAGCATTTTCTAATGCAGCAAAGCAGCTCCAAAAGAAGTTTTATGTTTTACGGTGGGTACAGTGCTCTTTTCTTTGGAAACGTAGCTGATGTGTCTTGTCAAAAAGCTTGTGAAGAACCTCTTCTGACGCATTTTGGGAGACAGGGTTACTTCAGGAGACTTTGTCTGTGTGTATTTTTCAGTAAATTTCATTCTGTTTTCATATGGGCGGGGGTTCAGCAGTGGAGTCCTCCATAGAGTCTGATGATGAGATCAGGCATTGATGTAGCTTTACTTTGGACTTCAAGTTGTATCTTTTTGGAAGTTGTCCTTGGCTCTTTGTCTACCATTCTTATTTTTTGTGGATCTCAAATCCCAATTAGAAAAGCAAGCAGATAAGTACAGTGGCTGTACTGTAAGAGTAGAACCTGCATCTTAGGCTTACTTTTATTGTATCCTACAATATTTTCTTTAGTGTTTTATATAATATTTGTGCATAGCGTTATTGCGGTTCTGCTTTTGACGTGGAGGTTCTACTGTTTCACTCACATAATGTCACTAACAGAGATGTAAAGAGATGTACATGATTACAAAGACACAATACAAAAGACACGTATACTAGCAGAAAGAGATGCAAAATAACTACAAAGATCTACAAAGAAACAGAAAGCAAAGCAAAATAAAGGACATGAGGAAACCAACTACAGAGATTCACATATAAATCATAGTATAAGTAGATGCAAAATAACTACAAAGAGACAAAAGGAGACTGCAAACACAAAAAACACTCAGTCCATGTTGATTAGAGACATTTTTGGAAAACACCTGTCAATAGCAGTGTCTGCTTACATACTGTAAGTTGTCTGTAGAGTAGGTGACCCTAATAACATCATCAGGGCTATTTTCTGAGAAACCTCCATGAGAGGACATACAGACTGAGCAGTGTTCCCCATGACTACTAAGCCACACTTAATGTGTAGCACCCCTGTAGGTCAGGCTTTGTCTTTGAAGTCATGTGGGTTACTTGTTTTTAAATTCCACACATGCAGCTTTTTTTCAAAAGTCCTGGGAAGTATGACGGCAATGCATTGTGAAAACCTGAATTCTGTGTGTTTACAATTTAGCATAAATATGTGGCTAAAAACACTTGAGTTCCATATAGGAGGCAGCTGAAAAGGCTCTGCTTAGATCATGTGTCTAAGCAGAGCCTGTTGTATATTCCTGTAGTGATAAAGGACTTGTTTTAAACCTTTGGCTAGATACTGCTATACTGCAGTATTCTACACACAGCATTCCTGCTGTGGGAGGGCCTCAACAGTCTTATCAGGGTTACTGTACAGCCTCCATATTGTTAAAGACACATCCCTTAATAATTGTTGCATTAACACTGAGGTAGTGTGTATTGGAAATATGCCACAAGAACATGAGAACAGTCTTATCCTAACGTACATGCTTCCTGCTGCTGCAGAAGACATGTTACTACCCAACGTCCATAGAAATAAACTCGAGACAGACTGAAGAAACAACAGGATACAGTATGTGTGTGGAAATCATTCTGAATGATGTAATGTTGTTTCTCTCTGTGTGCAAGTCAAATCAAAGCACATTGTGTCACCGTGTGGAGAACCAACTGTTTTCTTTTACTCCTCAGGCACCATGTCTAAAGTTTTTATACAGTTACTGCATATAATGGAATAACTGTGGATTATATAATCAAAAACAAGTCATTATTATCTTTTTTTCTTTTTGCACAAGTTTATCGCCTTAACTTTTGGTGCTTTTATGTTTTGAGACTAACGAGCCACTTAGTTATAAATAACTTATAAAAGCAGGAACTCACTGAATGAAAAAAAACTCAACAATGAAAAAGTACTTTCCAATTTGAAAAAAAGGAACTGTGGTTCAAATGTGCAAATGTGATGTGAGGTAACAGAGAAGAATTGGTCAGACAGTCCAATAGAAATTAATCGCCAACTAAGTGCTAATCATCTAGTTAATTTGGTTATTTATCAAACTAAAATGAATTGTTTCCACTCTGTCAGACACGAGAATCTGCTGGGTTTCTCTGTTTTGTTTCATTAGAAATTGTATGTTTTTTGAAGTTTGGTCATTTGGTTAAAGAAAACAGACAATTATTGGAGATTAAAAACTGTATTTGTTGGGGGTTTCAATTTAGCTCAGCCTTCCCTTTCAATATTTGTTCCATAAAAAGAGTTTGATCAAACAGAAGAATGAGACATACTTGAGGTCAGATTGACTTAAACCTTTGGACAGCAAAATCTAAAATCCAAAATCTATCAATTATGACGTTTGTGAAAGCAAGTTATTTATAAAAATTTAATCTATTTACAATGAAAATGGAAACAGCAAGGGCATAAAAAATCTGGAAAGAATCAGCCATTAGACTGAGGGGTGAACAAAGACGTGAGGTATATGAAATATACTGTATATTTCATATACCTCACGTATACTGATAATATATATACACAAAGTACAAAATAATGTGTAGCTAATAATTTTATTGCGTAAAAGTAGAAATAGGCTGCACTATGCAATTTAAAGTCAAATTTATTATGAGAAAGTCACAAATACAGTGATGAATTCGCAGTATCAAACTCATAGTTAACAGTGGAGCCAGGAAGAGCATAGAGTCGGTGCATGTCCACTGTAATTAATCAGAACTGGGGTGTGTAATGTCTTATATAATGAGTGCTGTTCTGCTTCTGGCCAAACCATTTTTTTTCATATGCACATATTCCAAGTGTTTGCTTTCGTTTAATTGATATACATTTTTGCAGGATTTGAGGGTTGTCTCGAGTTTCTAGTAAGTAGTCAGTTTGTAAATGATGAGATCCAAGTATTGTAGAAATTCTGTTTTAAATCCATCATAATAGCTTCATGTTTATGCAGAAAAACAGATTTTTTTCATATCCCTAGTTTGGCTCCATGAACAGCCATGTGTTTAAAATTTTTTCCATTTGACTGGACCATCAGTCAGTGAGCTGTTTTCTTGCCTGTCTCTTACCAGTAGAAAGCACTGGAAATTCTCTCTCACACAACATTTAGAGGTATTACAAAGTTTTTGGTGAACCCATGCCATGATGCATTTATGCAGCTAAGGACAACATCTTTTCTCCACAGTACTTAAATACTCCCAGATGCAAACAGTTCCCACAACAGATGACTGTAAAAAACTAAAGCCAGGAAAGTCTTGCCCATCCAGGACAATACAACCTCACAGTATGTGTATTAACATTTACTAAAATAAGGAGAATTGCTGCAATAACTAGAGAAGAAAATTCTAAACACAGCACATTTACAATCCAGGAGAACCAGAACAAAAAAGTGTATAAGTTAAACGTTATCTGGAAAGTAGTTTAGTTGTTTATGAACGTATGTTTGAGGAGACAGGGCTGATCATTTAAACATTGAACCCTATGCTGTGGAAAATCCAAGTTCACACCATTGTTTTCTTTTGTTCAGAAAGTCAAGCAGGCCGTTTTCATTCATTGAAACAGATTTGATATATTATCAGTATCCAGCCAAGTAACTTTCCAATGTGATTTATGATCCAAAGGCAGTAATCAGACAGAAAAACTTACAAGGAGGCCAGATTTTTAGATTTTACTGTAGTTGTTATCCTACAAAATGGAAACATCAAACATTTAAATCAGCTTCAAAACTGAGACAATTCTTAAGACCCAACTTTTTCATCCCATTGTGAAAAGTGTTTTGGACACATTGCTCAATGCTGACAACATGGCCCAGTGAAGATTTACTACTAGACATAGATGGAATGCTGTTTGTATTTCATCATAATCTGCCAAATGTTTCTGCACACGGTTTAAAAAGAGATAAAAAGTTGAACATTGATCTTCCAGGACTGTCCAGAGGCCACAGTGGAGGATTACATAACAGTACATACAAAGATTTATCATGCTTGTACTACAGCATTAAATTACACATTAAATCAAGCACTGAAAACCACGAGGAAGGCTTAAGACCTAAACCCTGCCAGTAAAAATATTATGCAGATTGTGTAATGCTTTCATCTTTTGACCAAAAGTCTACATTTGTTTTACAAAAAAATCATGTTGTAATAAAAATACACTTTTAAATAGAATGTTAATTAATATTTTTATTAATGGTCAAAATTAACTATATTTAATGTGGAAGGTGATGGGCTCATCCAGAATTATAACTATGCAGGTTTTGTTGCTTTAATGGTGCCTTAATTTAGTTAATGGTTTATTCCTTAATTAATCCTTAATGTTGCCTTTACAGCTTGTTAAAAATCACTTTTTTTTTCTATGTAGCTAAATTCTCCCAAATTTATTTGTGGTGAATGTAATGATATAAAGTTCAAAGAAGGTTGTTAAGGTGGATGGAGAGGATGTAAAGCAAAAGACTGAAAAACTGCAGACCAAAGTTTGAGTTCAAAGTCCCATGCCAGGCTGGGTTAGGCTTATGTTTAGAGAAAGATTGTATTTTTGTTTCAGTTTTAACAAAGACATTATGTGTGAAGTGACTGTTGGATTTTTCTCTGTTAATTTCGGTCACATTGATTTAAAGCCGCTGCTGAGTGCCCGAAACCAAACACAGAGAATGTAAAAAACGTCAAAAAAGACTCAGATCAGACGTAGATCAAACGTGTTTTGCATCTTGCATTTACGTTAATTATACATAGTCAGTATGTTTATAGAATCCACAATTGCAATTACATTCCCTACAAATATGTTTGTTTTTGGGAAATTGTTGATTTTTAAGGAACTTTTCTGCTTTTAAATGTTTTCAAATATTTGTGGTTTTTTGTGAATGTGAACGATTGTTCCTAATGCTTAGAGGATTTCTTCGAAGTAAAAATGTAATGAAAAACTGTCTGGAGCCAGCTTTCTGGATACGCCAGCTGACAGGGGAATAGAAATTAACAGCAATACAGTTGGAATGTGTTTCTGACCAATCCCATTGTACAAATTATGAAAGCATCCCTTGCGTGATGGACTGATGATAAAACAAATTACCTCATTTAGTGCAAACCCACAACAGTTAGCTCTGTTAGGGTTAAAACCATCTGGTTTTGTTCAGAACTGTGAGCTAACGTCAAATGACGTTTTCTCCTGGAGACTCAAATGTGTGTATTGTTAAATTTCTCCTCTCATCAGGACCAAATGAGAACATTTATCTTTTCATTACAACAATAAAGGCTTGTTTTAAAGTCAGGGGCTATTGGGTTATATAATATGTAGTTATTTCTTTCTTTCAACATTAAAAATAAAAAGGTTTACACATGTACACAACTGTTAAATCACAAAATTTTTTGGCATCAAGTATTTCTTTGTTTGACATCCCCCCAAGCATCAAGGAAACCAGAGTTCCAAAACTAAGAGTGAAAAGTGTGAGACTAAGATTTTAGGATGTCAAAACATTATATGGACTAAAAGTCAGAATATTTTTGCTTTAGCTGTTTCCATTTTGACACATTCCTATTTTTTTAAATCAGTCTTTTTTAAAAGTCCCTAGCCTTTATCAAAGGGCAATGCTACACCTCTAAAGTGAGCTATGTAACCAGTATCAGCTATATACGCAGGGCAAAGGTTGTATGCACATGTATGTGAGACAAAATGTGGGAAAAAAGAGGGAAAAAAAAACACAAAAGAAGAGAGCAAGAAAAAAGAGAGTCGTGGGACAAATAAAAGGCAAGGACATTCAGACTTGGACACAGCTAGAGAAAGTCATGCGGCATGTTGCCGAGCCAATTGTGCTGTGTGCCAGGTTCATGACATGAAGATGGTAAGTAAGGAAAAGCAGATGAGAGGGTCCTAGTCATGCAATAACTCCCTCATCGGACACCTCAGCTCACATTTCAGGCCTGGCAATGAGAGAATGTGTGTGTAAATGTGGTTCTCTAGATGTTTGTTTAGATGTATATACTATATATATATATATATATATAGTATCAAAATGATGTAATCAGACAGACAGAAATATAAAATAATGTGCAAATTCTGGTATTTCTGAATAATAAAATAACAAAAAATAGTAGTAAAAATAAATAACATCTTTACAAAATAACAAATTAAGGCACAAGAAACACAAATTTGCAAATCTAACTTTCTCACAACATAAAGCTTTTTAAACACATACAGTAGGTAACATATGTATGTTTGAACTGCATCATTTATCATATTTATTCATTTACTGTCTGTTACATCACGTAGCACGTAGACTACATGTGAAGATATCTGGAAGTTGAGTCCTGGCAACTGAATTTCTTTCTTGTTAGGCAGAAACGTTTCACTACTCATCCAAGTATCTTCAACCAAACAAGAAAGAAATCCAGTTGCCTTGAGTTTGGATTATTGTGAAATATTGGTTATAATTTCATTTGACATGTGTGGACTAGATTTTAATGTCTGATCTGAATTCATACAAACATTTCACAAGTGACAGTGACATCACTAGTTTGGATTTACCCTTTGTTTAAATAACATTTTAGCAAAACAGAAAAACTCACAATATTATTTTGTGAAAGTCTTTCAAGTGGTATAAATGACATCAATACACTGTATGATCGATAACATTTAACTTGTTTAAGGTTTTTGCTCAGATAATTCAGGTGATCGCTTTTATTTTGTAATTACCTATTAAGAATGAAGTTTTATTTTGAAAGGACAAAACTTGACGTTAAAAAAGTAAACAAGAGAGAAACGGTGAGAGATAAAAACAAGGTGTTAACTTAGACTAAACTCTGCTTAAATGTAGGTCGTTCTAATGTAAATACCGTCTTACTTGATTTTAATTTGTTCTAGACGGAATCTCTCTGGTAGAATAAATGATAAATGATGATAAAGTAAGGAGACGAATGATGTCAAATGTAGCGAAGTAAGAGTCACGTTTGTTCTTCACAAATCTACTCAAGTAAAAGTAAAAGTGATTTGGACATTTACATTCTCATATACATGTCTAGAGAAGATCAAGTTTCTAGTTCATGTCCAAAAACATCATATTTAAGTTGTAAGTACTGTAGTTTCCAGTGCAGACTGTCAACTCTGATAAGAATTCTTGTTTTGTTCCTATAAAAGGGCCCTGGTTTGTATGAATTATATTAAAAATAACAAACAAGACCTCACACATCCAGGGACTTTTCTTATCCCTGAGTGACAAACTGTAGATGCAGGGCCATTTCCAAACCTGCCTCTATCAAAAACAACACATATTTCACAGGATGTGATGATAATGTTGCAAAGAATAATCTGTGGAGCTCACAGCAGAATCTGGGCAGGGAAAGAAGTGGACTTTGCTTTCCCTCCAAATGTCTGATGCAGCGTTGGTCTCCCAAAACTCCCCCACCAAATTCCTCACTTATATCTATTATTCACCAAAAGAATGAGGATACCAGCCTGTAAACCATTACTCCTCACTCACTATCACAGGTCAGCATTATGAAACCATCTCGGTATTTGTAGCTCCAGTTGTAGTAAGTCTTCCAAGAAATTAACCGTGATGTTGATGCAGCAGAAATAAAAATCAAACATGTGCACTTACAGTGTGTAATACTCAGCTATTTCTACATTTTGAGATAGTGCATCATCCAAACTAAGAAACAATGTGACTCCCCCTTTCCAGAATTCGATCATACACCAGTCAGCCAGCATTTTGGAAGGTGGTTTTGATGTGCTGACCTTGCCAGTGCCAGTTATCCTTTCTTTGATCACTGCATATCAGTTTGTCTGTCATCTCATTTTGCTCTTTCACAGCAGCTCTGATCGTAATGTTTATCCGTTTTCCTGTTTCCAGTACATCAACATGAAGAACTGACTGTTCACACACTGCCTAATATATCCCAACCTCGACATATGCGATTGTAATGACATGATCAGTGTTATTCACTTCACCTGTCACCTGCTTTCTACACCGAACTAGCATTCACGATCATATTCAAGACGTATTCTCCAGTCGTAACAACGTTTAAACAAAGGAGGAGACTAAGACTAGTTGTCTGTTTGTGGCTTGCAGATTGCATGGATTTCAAACTGGCTTAACCTTTCCACAACCATCACTCCTTTCTGCCAGCTGCAGTCTGTTGATGAAGAAATTCACTTCAGGATGTACGGGCACTGTTTAACAAAAGTTCCACATCTGGTTTTAAGCCTCTTGGAGCACACAAGGGGACACGGTGCTGGACGCACAGCTGTAAGGCAGAGCGATGCCGAGCGGTAACCCGGTGCTGCGAGTCACAGAGGGGAGGCTTGTTTCAAAACAAATGGAGTGTGATTGATGGATTTGAAGCAGAAAGCAGGAAGTGGTGTGTTGGTGGGTCCTCGAGTGGTGAATGTTGGAGTTTAACACTTAAGGGAAACAAGTACTGAGCTTCCTCACTTGGTGGAGTTGTTTGCTTTTAGTCACAGTCCCATAGTGGCCATTGTTCATCAAACATGTCAGCATGAGAAATGAAATGATAATTCTGGTTTATGTTATTAGAGAAAAGTTTAAAGTGTCCTTTATTTTTATGAGTCAGAACATTTGTGTTTTTGTTGAGATGTGGGAACACACGACATAGATAGAAAGAAGTAAAGCATGGTAAATATGTCCCCACATTTGAAAACTATGATGGAAACAGGAAAATTAATATAAACATTAGCTAATTAATTAGCACTGAACACAGAGCTGAGGCTGATGGGAGTGCCTTTTCAGGTTTTTAATCATACACCAAAAGTACTGGTTAAATGTGACCTGCTGATGATGCCAGAAGTGAAGTTAAGGGACCACAGTGTGATAACATTTCTGAGGGGACAGTTTGTACCAAACATCATCACAATCTAAGACCACCCCTGTGTTCCCAATTAGTGTTGCTACAAATCCACCCAATACACAAGCTGTTTGTTTTCCATCCAACTCATCCCAGCTCAGACTCACAATGACCACACCAACAAACTAAATCACCACAGACAAAATATTTCACCCTCTGTGGGGAGGATAATTTGATTTAGAGAAAAAAAAAATTCTAGACTAGGGCGAGAGTACAATCAATCAATCAACAATAATCAATCAATAAGCAAAGATGATCATAAAATTCTCAACTAAGTTTTGGATCACAGCAACCTACTGCATAATCACACTGAATTTACAGTTTACGTCTTTGTAATAATCATACCTGTAACGGTCACCTGGGACTGGAAGACGTTTCAATATTCAAAAGATTCAATATTTTTATTACAGCCACAGGTCCAGATGTGTGAACGTGGGATGACAGATGTTCATATCAGCCCGTTGGGTTCACATTGACATGTTCTGTCTTTATTGGACTGTAAGCATTACATCCTCATTGTGCTGAACATTTTAGAGCGCGGTCGTCCCACAGTCTGAGAACAGAAAAGGACAGAAAAGAGAGACAGACAGGTGGCAAAGGGAAACAGCTGGGACATTACTGAGGAAATACCAGCTACTGGACAACACAACTGGGGACGGTCTGCATGCTCACTCAGTTACATTTAGATTGTTTTTGTCGAACAAGAGATTATTTGCTCTGATAGTAAAAGTTAACTTTATTTATTTATTTACTTATTTTATTTATATAGCGCCAATTCACAACACAGGTCATCTCAAGGCACTTGACAGTGTAAAGTTTAAGACCTTACACATTATATAAATATATACAGAGTTACATGTTTGCATATTTCAGAAAAACAGTAATTTCCAGTTTGTTCATATGAAAATTTACTAGTATTTACTAGAATACAGACAGAAGGGAAAAGAGGGAGAATGTTTAACTTTACAATACTGTGATATTTTACAGTAATTTACACAGTTACTTTACTTTTATATCTTGTTTTATAAATATTAGGACAAACTGGCATCCACATACAGATCATAAGTCATCCTGCCTCCTACAGTAACTGTTATATTGTTGTTACAACATATTCTGGAGAAACAGGGAGGGTGCCAACTATCAGCAGGGCCATAGCTTCCTGCATGAGCTCGTGAAAATCATTTGTGGCCATGCAGGCAGAGCCAGAGCGAGGGAATGCTGACAGTGATTACAGGCTTTGGTTGTGGATTAATTATAACTCAAGGAATAATTCAGATGAATTCACACAGAAAGCCAGGGATGGAGACTACGGAGATTAGACGTGATTTGTTTATTCTGGTTTTTGTTTCATGAACTGTCTAACACAATCACAGTCATTTTACAGCTTTTCATTTCTTTTCCGTTGCTGCTTCAGTTTGGTTGTTTTTTTATATTTTGTTACTGCGTTGATTTAACATTTCAATGCATCCGAACACACAAGGCAAGTGTGAGGTATCTGAAAAATGAGCAGAAACCATCTTCAGCAAAATGTTCAGCCTCTTCCTGAACCCTAAGGCCTGGATTTGTAAGTATAGGACCCCTCTCTGTTTGAGTTATGCAGCACAGTCAAGGCCAGAGTCTCAGCAATGTAAACCATGTGCTGTTATTTTACGAGGCTGGGCTTTATATGGTCTTTTAAAATGTGTGTAAAGCAGCAGAAGGTGAGCACCGTCCTCTGGATGAAATTCTGCACTTCCTGTTGCATAACTAAAGGTCAGGGAGGCCTTTGGTACTTTTCCAGTGTGCTCGCTCCTCTGATTCCTCTCCTTTGCTCAGGCCTCAAACTGTCAGCCTACATTTCAGAAAAAGATACCGATTCCCCACATGTTTCCAATCTACTGAGGTTGAACAGTGAGCAATGTGAGTTCCACCACTACTTACTCTGGTTCACAAAGGCGGTCAGGTCACCCAGAGAAACAGAGAACAACAAGCCCTGCTGAAAATTAAACAATTAGGACAGAATGAAAAGGGCTGACTGGAATCTCAAAAGGGTGTATACAGCAGGGTTATGGGCCTTTTTTCTTCCTCTCTCCTGTCCAGACGTCACGGCAGAGCCAGACCACAGCTGCTGCTAATGTCACGCTGGTTTTGACTGTTCAGTATTTTAGTAAATCCATTGAATCTGTACAAATACATGGGAAAAGTACAGTGTTCAATAGAAGTACATTGCTTCTAAAGTTACAAACATCTATTTTTATAATATCTTATCTTACTTTGAATCCATCAGGACTAGATTCACATGAAAACTTATCCAGCTGCTCTTCACATTTTAGTCAACGTCTAACTTGGGTTAAGTTGTTTACATGAACCTTTAGCTTCACGCACGTGATTGTTTGCCTTCAGTGAGACAGTTTGCAAAATGTCCCTGTCATCTATCATACTCTATATTTCATCATGTTATGAGCACAGCATGTGTCCATGTACAACAACAAGAGGTTAGAGTATGTCAATGTAAATGCTTTGGTTGGGATTAGGAACAAAGAAATATTGGGTTAGAGTATGGCACTGATGGTTAGTATTAGTGAAAATGTTGAATGTTTTCCTATATAATTACTGTTTTTAATTTGGGGTCAAATACTAAGTGCAATGTTCTGACCGGATACTAGGAGACATCAAATGGTAAAATGTGTGTGTTGGTCGTTTTTGGCAGCTTGTACAAACAACCTACACATGCAGTTAGGTAAACTGGTGACTTTAAATTTCCCATAGGTGTAAATGGTTGTGTGTCTCCATATGTCAGCCTTGTAATAAACTGGTAATCTGTCCAGGGTGTCTCCTGCCTCCCAGTGACACCTCAGATTGGCTCCAACACACCTGTGACAACAGAATCCAAGAAATAAAATAGCTTCCATTTTTCTTTCATTTGAGACTAGTTAATGCTTCTAAGATGTAGCGTCAAAGCAGTTTTTCTAATTACTTCTCTAAGTGGTCCTCTGACTGGGCTTTTTGTTTTTGGATGGATATAGTGGGAATCAGTTCAGCTTCATCTTTATCCAGAGACCAAAGACCATGCACAGTCCTTTCCAAAGCTGTGGTGTTCTGGGAGGTTTTATAAAAAGTTTCGCCATGCCGGTCAACCAAACCCTGCTCTGTGGAAAGTTGTTTTGAGAGTGTAAATCCGCACAGCACTTACTGTTGATTATTCCACCAACTAATTCCAATGTGAATTTTCTTTGCAGTGACGGCTGATTTTGCGGTTTGCCTTGTGAGAATTTGCAATATGGAGAATTTGCAATCACCCCAAAGAAGCCTGTAGAACACAAAGGTTGACATCTGTGAGGTTTCAGTAGCAATGGCCTATGGTTGAAAGAAGAACTCATTTAAGCCAAACTATCATGGCAGAACATCCATGTTTAAAACAAAGTGAAACTGGCATTGCAGCAAGCCACTGTCAGACTGGATTTATGACTTGGCATATCAGTGGTTTATTTTAATATAATGAATAAGCCACTGAAATGAAATGACCTCCATAACGACACAAACAACATTGCTGCTAAAGGGGATGTGTGGACAAAGACTCATTTTCCTCTCATATCATCACCTAATAAAAGTCATATCCAAGTACTAAAAGACTGTGAGAGTCAGGTACCTTCCCCTAATCAGCGAGGGGACAGTTTCCCTGGCTACGGATATGTTGACTAACAAGCACTGAAAGACTTTTTTGTTTGACGAGAGCTGGCGCTCGCATTTGGATAAAGGCTCAAGGACGCTTAGGTGAGCCAGCGGTTGGCAGGGTGGAACCTGAAAAGCTAAAAATACTCAGGTACACGGGTCACACTCTTAATGTTTCAGTGATTTACTTGACAGGCCAAAGAATTACAAAGAACACCGAGAGTGATGACATATTTGTGATGGCAAGATGGAACACTGCTACAATGAAATTAACAGGGGATGGAAATAGTTTCAGCTCTGGTTAGAATTACATCACTCGATGCTGATTGTTAAGCAGCTGTTGTTTGACACTTTCCAGCAAAATCTGTTTGGCACATGTGACCCTTGCCTTGCAAAAGGTGATATGAAAACCTCTCAAGTCTTCAAACACTAGTTTAAGACTGTCTTAATGTCGTATCACTTTTTTACATACATATGTTTCATACTACATACAAAAAATGTTCCACTACAACTGCACTTCACAGTCCTCACTGAAGTTAAAGTGGTACATGCTTGGTAATTTACTTGCAAGTACTGCACTAGTAGTAACAGTAGTTACCCTTTTATAATTTCTAGAAATAACCTCAAACTTGGTCTGACTTGACACTAAATTGAACTATCTCATGCTTGCTGCCAGTGGAATGGTCTCCCACAGAGATGCTCCACAAATAATACTTCAGAATTAACTTTCTTGATAGCGAGGTCAAAGGAACTCCCTTGTGGAAAAATGTGCTATTTATCTTCATTATCTTTGTAATGGGAAAATTGATCATTTACTGTCATAATAAGGCACACCACTTTCTGTGAGAGTGGTTTCTCTTCCTGTGAGTAAAAAAGGAAGTGCGTCTCAAAAGCTAATGTGCTGGTCCTGACGTCAAATCATCCTCAATCATTCCCAATAAACGATTAGTATTCTTCTTGATGCAACGCATCTAAAGCATGAATCAACAGAGCATCATTCACTCTCACACGCAGACACTTACTCACGCTCTCGCTTAGTCCTCACACACTCTCCACATGCAGACTACCACTGAGCAATGATCCATGCCAGACAAAACTCAGAGATGATGCTAGTGGCCTGCCAGCAATGCTTTCACACAGGGGACTTTCTCCTCTTACCTGCTTCACTGCTTTTGTTTCCCGGTGAAAGTGTGAGGGCCCACTCACTGTCTAATATATTGTAAGCAGAACACTGTGCACCAAGCATAATAATAACGTGACGACACCAAATGATGAAGTTGGATAAGTGTTAAACCTGGAAAAGAAGTGCTGTTTTCACTCTGACTGATGCAAACTGTTCTGATTTCTGAAGGAAATATTCTGTTGACTCTCAGGAAATCACACAGTACGTAAACCTCTCCAAGTCACCAACTATGTCCCTGCAGATCCCATTGGATTTGGAGACTGTCCTTCTGTGAAATATGACGTTATGGGAGGCTTCTGTGTGTATATTGGCATTTAAGATGGTGAAATGGATTTGTCAGACTTCGTGGTCATTATTTTATGTGCATCTTCTATTTAAACAAAGTCATCATTTACATTTTTAACAGAAAGTGTTTCATCGTTGTGCTTGTTTAGAATTTCCATAAAGGGTTTTCTTCAGCTCTGTTGGTCATATTGTAGGAAGCTGTCATCCAGTGATGTTGCCACATTTCCCTGCATTCTCTGATGAAAATATATTGACTAGATATTTTTACAGTTCCTCTATTAAAATCAGAAAAAATATTTTATCAGTCCAAGTTTTGATTTATAAGTTAAACATGACTCTTTTTCACTTCCTCTGTTCTAACATACAGTAAAGGCCATTACTTTCTCTAGACAGCTACTGCGCTCTGATGCAGTCTTTTCCAGCCAATGTCCCCCAGAAAACCAAGCTTATTTTGCAGCTCCTTTTTTAGCAATAATCAAAGTATCTGATTGTAACACACACTGTTAATATGTAAAGAGACAAATTAGGTGCCTTGTTTGTGTCACGTTGTTTATATTTATTTAGCTTTTATAAGAGAGCAATTTTATCTTAAATGGGTCTTAATGGGTCATTAATTTTACTCAGTTTTTACTGACAATTTGCCTTCAGGTTAAATAACGTTTTTTGACAGTTGAATCTTAAAACCATCCTCCTGCTTTGTGGCATCACTTAGAGCTGCAGCATCTTTCCACATGTGATGTGTTGAATGGAAAAGCATTAGCTGAGAATTTGCTATTTAAATGAATAAAGAATGCAACTCCACAGGGCCATGGTTATTCAACAATGTGGCCTGTCATTGTTTGTCATCAGGTTGAAACTATAGAAAGAGAAAGGATGGTGAAAAGGAAACCTCCAGCTATAAGTTTCACATGACTTCTCTCTTCCTCTGTATTCCCTTAGGGACACTGTGAGATCCATCTGTGAATCTACATATTGAGCACAACACTATCATCCATAACACAATCTCAGAATGTATAATCCAACACTCAACTATTTGGTATATTCTCAGTCCAAAAAGAGAAGAAAAAAGTCCAAAAACACAAATACTTTTTTAAGCATCAGGAAGCCAGCATCATTTTAAAATATTCTTGTTTCTTCTCTGCCTGTGTTCACATCTCATCACATCACTCCCAAGGTGCCTCGTGAAGTCAGCCCAGCAAGATGTTGCACAAAGTTTCCCTTTTCATAACACCCAGGTAAATCTGGCAGAACGTTTATGTATATATATATATATCTCCATAGCGCTGCACTCTGTACTCACACACCTGGACAATAAAAACACTTATGCACGGATGCTGTTTGTTGATT